>CM076574.1:107910272-108150998 GCA_034641835.2 Pinus albicaulis
CCTACATCAAAACTTCTCTCACTGTGACGTTGATATGCCTAATGTTTCATTCAATTCTGTGCCAAAATTAGGTTATCCTTTAAGAGTTTTAGAACTTTTTGTTGATTCTTGATGTGATCTTCCACTGCTAGAACATTAGAATTTTCTCCTAAAGATAATGTGATGGATGGTGGATGATATCCATAAAGTTCCATAAATGGGTTCATTTTTGCTACAATGTGGAAGGAAGTGTTATACCACCATTTAGCGAGAGGTAACCAATTGACCCATCGTGTTTTTTTATCAGATACAAAGTAATGAAGATATCCTTCCAAACATTTTTTCACTATCTTAGTTTTCCCACCGAATCGAGGATGATAAGATGAGCTATGAGATAGTTGAGTACCAAAACAAGAAAATAATTCCATCCAAAAATTTCCAGTGAAAATGGGATCTCTATCACTTACAATAATCTTTGGGTTTCCATGTAGATTTTGAATTGTTTCCATCAATGCAGTAGCAAATGTACTCACTTTAAAGGGATGAGATAATGCACAAAAGTGTGCATACTTGGTAAGTCTATAAACCACCACCGTGATGACACTCTTTCCTTTGGACTAAGGTAAACCTATGATAAGATCCATTGAAACCTCCTTCCAACGTTGACTTGGAATGGATAAAGGCTATAGAATACCTAGGGTCTTAATTGTCTCAACTTTATTTTGTTGGCAAACCAAAAATTCGGCCACAAACTTTTGAATATTAGATTTAAGGCCACCCCAAAAAAATCTTTCTTCAACCTGCAATAAGTTTTTAAAAATCTGAGTGTCCTCCTAAGCGAGAGGTGTGTGATTACAAAAGAATGTTTTGTTTTAGTTTGGAATTATTACAAATATATAAGTGATATTTGTACCATAAGGAATCATTTTTCCAAATAAATGTATCATATGTATTGGGATCTTTTTGTAACTTTTGAATGGGTTTCCATACTTATTCATCATTCCTCCAATCCTCCCTTGCTTTGGTTATCCAATCTGGTTGGATAATAGAAATGGCGCAAAGCAATGCTTCCACATCCTCATCCTTTCTTGAGAGTGCATCTGCAACAACATTTAGCTTCCATTTTTGTAGATGATTTCAAAGTCATAACAAAACTTCTTTGTGACCGATTTTTGCTTCTCTTCTAAGGATAATCTTTGTTCCAAAAAGTATTTAAGACTATCATGATCAGTTCTTACCTTTAAGTGTCTTCCCATTAAGTAAGGTCACCATTTCTTTCTAGTGCATGTATTATTGTGAACATTTCCTCCTCATAAATAGTTGTCTGTAAATACTTTCCTTTTATTGGACAAATTTCAAAAGAAATGGGTCTTCCTTCTTACATTAAAACAACACCAATACCATTTCCTAAGGCATCAGATTCCATAATAAAGGTGTTTTGCCTCTTTAATATGTTCAAAGTCCTTAGTTGCTTCAAGAGTCCATGAAAATGCATCTTTCTTCAATAATTTTGTTAGAGGTGCTACTATTCTCCCATAATTCTTAACAAACTTGCAATAATACCCTGTTAACCTGAGAAATCCTTGCAACTACTTTATGGTTGTGAGGACTTTCCATTCCTTAATGGCTTTAAATTTTTTAGGGTCTACCTTAACACCCTCCCGAGATACAATATGACCCAGATATTCCACATCTTGTACTCCAAAGAAACATTTGGATGTTTTTGCATATAATTGTTTCTCCTCCAATAGTTTGAGCACCCTGTAAACATGCTAAACATGATCCTTCCAAGACCTACTGTAGATTAGTATATCATCAAAAAATAATAACACAGATTTTCTAAGGAATGGTTTGAAAATGGAATTCATCAACCCTTGAAATGTAGAAGGTGCATTGGTAAGGCTAAAATGCACCTCATGAGTTCAAAATGTTGTTTTCGGAATGTCTTCAGTCTTCATTATAATTTGATGATATCCTGAATGGAGATCCAACTTGGTGAAATAAATTGCTCCATGTAATTCATCCAGTAATTCACCAATCATAGGAATGGGAAGTTTATCTTTAATAATGAGCTTATTGATATCCCTACAATCCGGACACATACACCATGATCCATCCTTCTTATGCACCAATACTACTAGAGTAGAGAAAGAAATCGGACTAGGTTGAATTATACCAGCCTCTAGCATTTCTATAATCATACATTCAATTTTGCTATTTTGGACATAAGGATATCTGTAAGGCCTGATGTTTAGAGGAAAATTTCATGTAATCAAATGAATAGCATGATCATGATCATGAATAGGTGGGACTCCTTATGATGAATAAAATTATCGATACTACCTAATCAATAAGCACTATTACATTTTTCTTCTTGATATTTCCTTCTATATTGAGAGTTTGAGGAGTGGTAATTCCTGCCAATGCATTACAGGATATGGTAGGATTCATTTCTTCTTCCTCTAGGGTGGTTTTGTGTATATCCTCTTCTTTTGAAGTTTCTTGTTCCTTTTCTTCCTCCTCTTCACAATCTATGTAAAATAATTTCTTCTCAACAAACTTATGACCTTTAGTGTACTTACTATCACAACTATAGCAAAGCCCTTTTGCTCTTTTTTCTTCCAATTTTTGTGGTGTCAACCTTGTAGATTTTGGAAGTCTAGGAGTAGCAACACTTCCATCTTTATAGTTGTTAGTGGTAGGCTTCCTTATCGCCATAATGTTTCCTTCAATTTGTCTTTCCAACTTGAATACCTTCTCCAATGTATCAGGTTCCCAAAGGCGAACCTCATGTTGGATTTTATCCTTTAGAGTCCCTATGAAGACATCAATCCTATGTTCCTATGGAATATTAATTACCCTTATATTCAACTTTTGGAAATTCTCAATGTGATCCATCATTGAACCCTTTTGTTTGAGATTTATCAATTTGTTAAATAAGGTGTTGCTCTTTGTATCCTCATTATTTGCCATCATTTCCTCCATAAAAATTGACCAAGTGACTAGTGGTTTATGCTAACAAAGCCATCGATACCATAGAAAGTGATTTTTTTCTAAATATAAAGTTTCAATGTGTACCTTTTGTGTGTTTTGTGTATTATGGAGCTCAAAGTATTGCTCCATTTGTAGTATCCAAGTTCTCGGATCCTTGCCATCAAAATTCCTCATATCTATATTTGTAATATGGTGGGTCTTATATCCAACATTAGAGTTTATGATATCATGATTAACATTTATTTTGTTCTCATCACGAGTTTCCTCTACTACATTTTTTCCATTAGGAAGATTTTCTTGTAGTAACTTTCTGAAACCTTCCTTCAAACCTTCCATGTCTTTCTTCAAATCTTTCATGTTGCCTTCTATACCATCCATATTAGCTTCCACGTCATCCATCTTAGCTTCCATGTCATTATTCAAACCATCCATCTTAGCTTCCATGCCTTTCACTAGTACAAAATGGCTAATTAGTTACTAAAAGAATGACTAAAATTTGCATTTAAACAACTATTTTTCGGCCGGTGACTAATGGTAGCTAATTTACAGTATCTTATAACGCGACCAAATTTTGGTCATTTTTAGCTTAGTGATTAATTGGTTATCTCAATTTTGTTGTCTACTTGTATATTTGGTTATTAATTTAGTCACTAGTTTAGTCATTAATTTAGTCACTGACTTGATCATTAATTTAGTCATTGATTTGGTCATTAATTTGGTCATTGCTTTAGTCATTGATTTAATCATTGATTTAACCTTTGATTTGGTCATTAATTGTCACAATTAATGACCAAATATACAACAAAATATATTACTATATGATCACCCGACAAAACTAATTAATGACCAAAGAAATATGACCCAAATGTTGGTCGTGTTATAAGATACTGTAAATTAGCTACTAATAGTCATATATATGAAAAAAAATTTCATCGTCTGAAACCAATTAATGATCGAATAAATATGACTAAATTTTAGTCGTGTTATAAGATACTGTAAATTAACTACTAATAGTTGTATATATGAAAAATTTAGTCGTCATTTGTAGTCACAAATTTATTATTTGCAGTAGTCATTTATTCATTATATAAACGACTAATTTAGTAGTTTATAAATTCATTTCATTTACTTTCATTAATAATCATTATAAATGAGTAATTTAGTCGTATATTCATTTTATTTGTGTTCATCATTAATCAATATAAACTATTGTTTTAATAGTTTTATATTGATTTTATTTGTTCATTATTAATCAACATAAATTAATTAGTATGATTTTGCAACTAAATTTTAAAAAAAAATGTCATACAACTTACATGTTCATCTAATATGAAAACACAAATTTACATATGCTAATTAAAATACCAAGTAATATCAAGTGCAATTATAAATAATTCTAAGCACATAAATTATATTATATAAAATGTCAAGTATTACAATATAAGTTTCCAACTTAATATTGGTTGGAGTACAATTTACAGATAAAATATTATTGATCACTTCAAAGCATTATCATTATCTTTCCAAGGAATTGCAAGTGAATTCACCAACTCTGAAAACTTGACCATCAATCTTTATGTGTGTGTCTTATGTGGGATATTGGCTCTATGGGTACCACTAGACTAGTACTAACTTCTCTCTCTTTGTCACTTTAGTGTTATTTTTCCCCTCTTTCTTCAATCCTTACTTCTTACCATCAATACTGAGTCCATTTTTGCAAAAAAAAAAAAAAAAAGTTACAAGGCAAAGTATAAGACATGAAAGCCAATGAACACTGGAATATAAACTAAAGTAGACCATAAAGGATTTATACAATTTATACCTCAACATCAAAAATATTGTTAATGTCATTTTTCCCCATAAAAGCAACAAACTCGAACAAGTTTTCTTTAGTTGGGAAATAGTGGCCACTATGTGGCCAAATGACCTGTATAAACAAAGCAAATAAATGTCAGAAATAAACACAACAGGGCTAGCAATTTATACTAAGAATGTCTCATGCTCCACTTTTTTAGTTGTATCGTTTCCTCTAATTATCTCTAAGTAGTGACACTTCAACAATAAAAATGGTTAGTAGAAATCTAATGGGTGGAACAAAGTATTGCTGAGACAAGATTACAACAAGAAACTAAAAAAGAATAAGACAAGACTTTGTAAATTGTGATACTAACCAGGAATATAGATTCAATATAGTTATCTTCGATTATCAACATACTATTCCAAGGGAAAAGGAATCCAATTCCCATAAGCCAACAAATTATGTATGCCCCTTTTTTTCCCTGTAATTAATTGAGAAAGATTAGCACACAATTTCCATTTAGAATCTCTAAAATGATTCTATAAATATTCAAAGAAAACTTGATGTTACTCATTCATTTTTCTCTGATGCAGAAAAAACTGAATAGGCTAAATTTTTTTTGAGCTAGAGAGTCCTGTAATTCATCGTGTCCAAAATCATTGTTTATTTTCGTGATTTTTTTTTTTTTAAAGATCAGGCAACGGACCTATATTTGATCAAAAAACATATTTTTCAGAATATATTCCCTTTTTCTAATTCAAAGTTAGATTCCCTTCCATTTTATGACATTCAAACAAACTAGAATCATTTTCCTTTAACAAGTCACTGTTGTAATATGCTACTAAACAGAAAAATACGTAATGAAGTTATTAGTAGTGGAATACTAAAATCACAAATACAGGCAAGAAATAACACCACTATGTCCTATACATTCCAAGTCTTTATCCTCTTGGTTGGAAATATTACTTCATGAAAACAACATATTTGACAAATAGAACTTTTCTAAAACTAACCAATGTTGGTGTATCCAACAACATTGACATTTCTATTGGCATGCCCTCAAAATGTGCGGAAGTATCAAACAAGTGTAGTGCACTTCCCTGTAAGGTTAAATTTTGGCAATGGAATATGTTGTCCCTTAGTCTAATCGAGTTTTAACTTGCCTTTGATAACTTAGAGAGAATGGGAATCCCATATAGAACAATGACAGAAAGCTTTTATTCATTCAGACTTACCTAGATCGTAAACAAGCACTGAAGCATTATACAAATCCAAGAATGTCTCACATCCCACCAGGAAACAAAATTTCTAGATTTTTATTGTAACCCTTGAGGCTTTCTCAAATTTGTAAACAAGTAACATCATAAATATTTTTCCTTAGTTCTCAAACCTTCTTCTATGTGGAGCTTCAAAAAATATGTGCATACACATATCAAAATATAGCATGTTATGGAGTACATGTACATGAAACCAATCATTCAAAATTTTATATTCTACCAAGATTGAGGCATGCATTAAATGCCCATTATTTTCATCTCTGCGAAATGGTGTCATTAACAATGTGAAGGTTCTTGGCTTGCTAGTATGATCTAATTATTTCTTTGCGCAAGATGTTTTTTCACTCCTATTTTTAAAATTTTAATGTTTATGAACAATATATAGATACAATGGATGCTTCGAATAATAAAAGAGGCAATTATTTTTCCATCAATAGAATTCAATTATTTGCATATGGTGTAAATTCAGTAGTTCTATTGGTGGTACTTAGGGTAAAACTAAACGGTTATTTCGTATGCATTAAAAGAAGTACAAAGTGATAATAGGAAGGTCTCATGTGAACTTTTCTAATTGTACATGTTGAATCTGCAAGTTTTAATGTTGTTGTGATCAATTTCTTATTGGGGTACCTATCAGTTGACAAAGTTTGTACAAATGTTTGAAATGATACTAAATAAGATGGACCTGAGGGACTAAAGAACGAAAGCACAAGACAATACTTGACTGATATATATATATATATATATTTGAGGTCATGGGCCTAGTTCTTGCAATGAAATCTCCTAGAGTCTTACACAATAACTACTTTCCCATGTTAAACCATCATTTTGTGTCATTAGAAAGCCTTCTTTAGATAGTCCATTAGCCTCTAACTTAAATTATCTATAAATATGATGGAATGATATCCTCAAGAACTGTGCCTTGATTGTCTTCAACTACTCCAGAATGGGTTGCGAAAACAATTCTTCCATCCTAAAGCTCCATTCAACCAATTGATAACCAAGGAATCCCCAAAGACCTAGAATTCAGTCATCTTCTCCTCTACTACTACTGTTAACAAAAAAATTAGTGCCTTTATTTCATCACAAATGTTAGAGCCTGTACCAATAAATGCTTTAATTTTTGAAGATATGAGTATAATAGAATCACTATGGTATAGGATACCTCCTGCAACATATTTTGCGTGTTGACCTTGACTAGCACTGTTGTAAATTGAAATAACACCATTCCCACTCTTAACAATAGAAATATGGATCAATGTCCTTTCTTTACCAGTGTTACGAGATTTTTTACTTTGAAAGCTCAGTCAAGACTTGGAGACACACTGAAACGATGGCTAAATCTTACCTTGAAAGATGCCAAAGTTTTTGGCAAGCCAAATACGTCAAAACACCATACGACGCAATGCCTTACAACCCTTTAAGTCTTTATTCAAAACCTAGTATTTTAAAATTGAACACGATATCGCTCATAGGTATATATGCATCTAGTCACTTAGTATTTTTAATATTTTTTAACTTCTAGAGCTTCTTCCACTACGAGTTGCTCCTCATGAATTATCTGAAAATATATATTTATATACTAGCCTCAAAGTATATACCCCTATGGTAGAATTCTTTGACCAGAAAAAATAATCCTCCTCCTTTCTAAGTCTAATGTAATTCTTCTAAAGTTGTACTAGATATTCCTTACACTATTCTGCTTCCCTCTATGATAACTTCAACTCTACCTCACTTTTTTATCCCTCATTCTAAATAGGTTTGGGAATTAGATATGTTGTTGTGCCAAGTAATGGATTCCCTGGTTCTATAATGTGATGATCAACAAGACAACCTAGCTAATCCAATCTTCCATTGATAGTGGTTTTATATACTTACGAATAATCACTTTCCTGTGTATGAATTTCTTAGAAATCAACCTCTATAGACTCTTGGTTGTCTAAGCCTTACCAAAGGAATATATGTTTTCTAAACCCAATCCACCAACTTCCTTTGGTTTAGATAATGGTCGCCACTTACTAAAGGGATTCCCTCTTTTTCTCTCTTACATGTTCACAAAAATTTGAAACGTTTCTTCCTAATGAGGGTAATAATGGAAACAAAGGTAATTAAATTTGGATTGCATCGACAAAACATTAGAATGATACAGATAGGTAGAACACCATTGAGAACTTGATCTGGCAGGGTGCAGACAAAAACCTCTTGATTCCTTGGAACACTGACAGAGCCTCCAAAACTTGGTTGCACTAACAGCTATGATGCAAATGGCATAATTAACAGCAAATAAGAATTCACAAGGTACTCAAAAAGCATGCAATAGCTTCATATATCTCTAAAAACCAAGGTGTGTGCTCTTGCTTGTCATTTTCAATATCTTTGTCATTTTTTGTTTCCATTCCTTGCTATGAGATAATGGTACTATCCAGAGTAAATGAACTGTTGCTTCAAAAGTAGTCAAAAATAATTTTAATTTTACCATGATCATAGAAATAGTTCACCATTGTTGTATTACATTCTTGGTTGCTGCAGTAAGCAATCTTATATCATCACGATGTCGATTGTGAACTACAAAAACCTTCACAGGAGTCACATAATACTATCACATTACAGACACAACCTTATTCATATTGTCAAAGTCCAAGAGATCAAGTGACATCCTTTTAACTTTTTGGGCTTGAGATGTTTCTCCTACACTTACAGAGCCTCCAATGTCATCCTCTGATGCATCTGCATGTCGCCCAAGCTAGCCATGATACATTCTTAGAATTCCTTCGATACCATGGTCTGTTTTTGTCTTGTTTGTATAGAAAAAATATATTATGGTTCAATGGACCAATGAGAAGCAAGCTCGCTCCTCATAGACACTGGGTTCACATGTCGAACAACTGAATCTGTGTTAGTGTCATTTCTAAATTCTGTACCTGCTACATTTGGTGCCAAATTTTCAATTGCAGGTCCTTTTCAACCTCTTTATTTGCATCTACTTTTGAATCACTAACAAGAGATTTCTACCAAACTATTTCTTTATACACCATCCCTACATGCTTCAATATGTCTGCATCCCCAGAACCAATTGTAGGCATCATTGTTGTTGTGCTTTTCAGTAAATGTTTTGAAAAGGATAAAATACCATCTAGAATTGAAAGGCATCTCAAAATTCATGTGTTGTGATACCTCAATATCTTCTAGCTTTGTTCTAGCCAACAAATCCATGAATTCATTTGCAGGTTTCATGTGTTCTCTCAAAGTAGTACAAACAACCCTTGTAAGAGGAGATGAGTGTTGCGGTGAAAGTTTCTTAAATGCAACAACAATATTCTAGACACCTTGAAATGACAATGGTAAGAGGCATAAATCAAACAGTTGTAGCATAGCCTCTATACGCTTTTTCTCAATAAACACCCATGTATCTATACTATGCATAATATTCTTTAAGAGACATGTAGCATTGCTTATACAATCTAGGAGAAAGCATTCCATGTTTGAAGACAATTTTCTAGCATAAGTATCAAACCCTAACTCAGATTTCACCCTCAATGATTCATCTCCATCCACTGAACTAATTATTTTTTGTTCTAAATCAGTCTCCATAGGAACATGCACATAAGAGCTAGAAAATGTTTGCAACAGGGAAGACACTTCAGCACCAAATCCAAGTTTTGCAATAGAATTTAATATTTCAATCAATACATCCACCCCATGCCCCCTCAAATAAGGAGCATGTCGTATCATCTCATCCAAGGTAGATGATAAGGACCTAAGATTGTCACATGCCAAAGCCCGTAAGTAGGATTTTGATGTAAAAAAATTCACAAAATATCTTAGAGCACCACAATAATTAATAGTTTGAAGTCTGAGGTTATTAAGTCACAAAGCAGCTAAGAATTGTGGTATACAATCTACTGCATCTGCAAAAGGGAGGATACCAAACATGATGGTAACCAAAAAAGCATTAGGCAGACCAACAGCAACTAGAGCATAATAGCAAGTTGGATCTTTGTAAATAATATCACTTGTGACTATAGTTGCAAGTGAAAAGACCCCAACACCAAAGTCCTTTGATATTCTGAATATAGTGCACAAGAAAAATGGCAAAGAACACTCTTCGGATCTTATAGTCATGTAGTATTTCTAGGAGCATATGTGCCAAGAGGTAGAACCCAAGGAAAAGCCTTCAAAATAATTGTTCTATGATAAGGAACTAATGTGTCAGGCTGAGAAATTTGCATTGCCACTGACCTAGTAGTGTTTTTCAGAGGAGACTTTCCCTTGGAACCTACTTGTGATTCTCCACTCTGCTTCCTTTCTCCTCAAAATGGCAGACTTCAAACGTGTTATGGTGTTGTCCAAGGCTCCTAAACCCCTAAAGGAGGTTTCAGCAGGATTAATATTGTCCATAAAAGGCTCAATAACATGCACAATAGTTGTTACCAAGTGTATATGGTGTGGATCCAAATCTTTGAGAAGAGGGAGCAAAGTTGGCATTAAACCCACATCCCATAATGCAGTGCAGCCAAAAGAAGAAGAAACTAGAACTGTTACAAGAGAAAGCAATGCTTCTACTAAAGATATCGAACAATAGGATGATTCACTGGAAACTTATTTCCATTGAGCTCAAGGGGATATTGGATATTGTTGATGCAATATTGAGTATAGTTGAGAAGAGTAATATTATTACAAAGGCTTACCAAAACTCCACTCCTAATCCTTCTAAAATGGAGCTAACATTCCAATGTTTATTTTCATTATATCTTGTTGTGTATTGACCAACTCCATAATTGAATATTTATTAGGGTATAGAAGGTCATTCTCTTGATACAAGCACTGCCAATTCATCTAATATCAATTAGTTTCATATCACAGGTATCCCAAAAAGAGGATGCCTTTCTTGTCGAATGTGTGAGCATGAAGGTGGCATAACTATCGAAGGAAATCACCCTGTGTCTCCAACTGCAAATGGAGTGCATGCTAGATCCCAATTTGTCTTTCATGTTCCACCTAGCCAATCCCACAATTGCTTTCAATGCTAACCAATTACTCTAGGAAATTCAAATAAGTGAGCTTGAGACTTGGAATTTTGTGTTCTAAATTTTCTTAACCCTAGCAACTGGGAATTTAGTTTCTAGTAAATTTCCTTGTTGTAAATTAATTAAAGTTTCAGCTTAATAAATAAAAATCATTGTTTGGATTTAACAGGTAAATAAAATAAAATCAGCGGTAGCAAATTGTACACCAATCCCACACATGCATACACAGAAAATATGCACATCAAAATTTGGTGTTCATTAAATAAAATCTTATCGTATAAGGGTTTCCTTACTGGAAACATGGTCCTTTGTGGAAAATTACAATCTCCACCAACTATAGAAATTTTATGGGAACTTGTGCAGGCTATACTACCCAAATTTTCGTAAGCAACCACACGACTTTCCATATGCTCAACCTACAGTGCATCCTTTCTGTCACCTATGCGGTTGTTTGCACCCCTGCCCACAACACGTGAAATAGTTTACGGCTTCATGTGGAACATGTGACTGCTCTGCTCACTTTGCATAGCACATGCGGCCCTACTGCAGCGCACATGACCATTTTGAACCCTCCACACAAATCGTGTTTATCTCCCAAGATGATTATGGACACACTATGCCACTTTTGTTGGCTAATCTACAGATGTGTTTTACAACCTTATTGGGAATGATCCTTGCTGCAGAAATCACTCTGCTGCAATGTAGATTTTAGACCATATACACTTGGATGAAATTCCCTTTTCATCTAATCACATGTCTAGACACTCAAATCTGTTTGGAAGTACCTGTTCGATGCTACTGTCATAAACAGGGAGAGGATGAAGGAGATGATATCACACAAAGAAAAATCCCCCCACCCTTTCCCCACTTGTTGACATCCTACAAGTCAAAACAGAACCTGCCATGGAGCATCACCCTCTAGACCCCTTGACACTCATATGGTAGCCAAAATAGACACTTGAGTGGGAAGCTTAATCAAACCAAGCCCCCTGAAATCCTTGGGGATAGTAACACATCGCAAGGGGCCAATGGAAGACCCTTTGTTTTGATTGAGACCATGGTTACAATCTCAAAATCTTCTCTACTATTGATATTAGGCCTTGCTATGCAACCAACACGACACAGAATATATTTGCAAGTCTAGTAGTATTGTGCAACCATGGTCAACTTCCTCATAAAGGGAAGGTCTCGATGATGCTAAACAAGAATTTTCCTTTGTAGTTGCTGAAGTTACCAATTCTACATGGATATTGGAAAAAGATCTAGACTAAAGGGAATATGAAAATATCTAACAACCATCCAGGGTGGTGCAAATTTCCAAGCTGAGGGATTCTAGTTAGGAAGAGATTCCAACCCCATCAGGAAATAAATAGTTTTTTAGTCACTAAACACATCACTTGATGCCAGGTTGATTATGTCTAAACAATCATGAGCGTCATCAACTAAACTCATCTAAGCACTATTTGGTATATAAAAGCTAATGTATTAGTGAAAAATGTGTTCTCCATAGTCACAAATCTAGGTCCAAACTCCACAAGAGTCAACCTCTGAATAATGAAACTCCAATCCACTCAGTCAAAATCTTTGTCAAATGCAATTTCAAACAAAAGGTGTTGGCTAGTTTTTCTACACATTTGAAGGTTTTACATGTTGAAAATATGGTACTGAGATTACTTGTTTGTACATAAAACTTGTGTTATCATTAGAAAACCTTCCATGGCATTTCCTAGATCCTTAGAGTCTATTTTTTATCCATGATCTTGTGTGCCACACTAAGCAATGTAATTGGATGCCAATCATCAATTGTGTTTGTGGCTACTTTTTTGGGAATGTGTTTGCCAAATGACAAAAATTGTCACTAATCATGGCTCATGGCCTTGTAAAATTCACACAGAATTCCATCTAGATTCTATACCCAGAGACTTGCCATTCTTCATGTAGCTAAGTATTGTAAAATCCTCCTATTTTGAGAAGTCATCGTTCTTCAACCTGCTCTAGTCACCAATAAAAACCTTATGAGGATTGGCCCTACAATAAGCATTTCCTGCAGCCACTACATGATCCATCACAGTACAAGGAGAAAATTATTTTGAAATTTCAATTTGAACATAATGTCAATTGGAGTGCCAAAAAAAGAACCATTTGCATGAAGCAATCCAAGATCCTGTTCATTGACACTTTTCTTTTCAAAAACTCAAAATAGAATTTTGAGCCCTCATATCCCTTATGAATCCACTGCAGCTTGAAACAAACTCAGACACCCTTGGCAATATATTCCCCTCCGCTTCACCTCCCTTTGAACCATTATGTCCTACCATGCATCCTGGCCATAGAGGGACACATTATGGAGATCCACTTCAATAGCAATAGATACCTACTGAATTCTACCTTGCTGCAACTCCTTTCTGCCTTTTGCAGGCCATCATCCTACCCCAACCTCTCATGGATTTGACAATACAACATATTTGGTTATAGCTTATGATCCAAGTAGATTGAAATGCATTTTTTACTGTTTCTCTAATGGAAGTATGCAATGTCCCTAGGTAATTTTTGGCCTTGGGGTTCAATCCTTATCTATGATTTTCCAATCATGAAAATAATCATAACAACATTGCACATTTATCAACTCATATAACGGTAATTACCCTTCTATATAATTCACTAATGATATAAGAGACATGTAACAGTCATATGTTTCTTCAACAAACCACCACAAGTTAGGGCTAACTGCCTAAGAAAGTAGACCTATACAACCAATAATCCACCAATATAATTTTGAATGTAATGCCAATATTAAATAGATCAGTATTCCAACTATAACCCACACTAGCATTATCCAATTTTAGTTGGTAATATACTAATTAATAGCTCACTGTCTAACTGTGATGCCTCCAAACTTGTTTTTTGTTAGGAAGAGCTTGTGACAACCCTTTCTTAGTGGAGTTTCAATTTGTGGTTGGAGTAGTCTCTTAACTTGTTCAAATGGTTAGATCTTATGACAGTCCCCTTTTGATCCAAATTTCATCTGTAGTTGGAGATTTGATTCTGTTGCTACATCGCGTCAACAAACTATAGGTTCTGGAGGCTTGCTTGGTATGTTTAGTAATTATTGGCCTGTAATTGGAGGCCTGTAATTGTTGGGTAGTGGTTTCAAAGCTTCATGTGATCATAGACCCCTGAAAGAGATATCTTATGCGGCCCTAAATACACTCAGGAGGAAGGCTGCATACAGGTGATGCCCTAAATGCTTCAAACTAGGCCCTAAAAACCACCTAGTAACCTACTCATCTCCTATTTGGTTGAGAAAAACCTTGCTACCTCCTGTTCGGCTTTAGTGCCTCAGAGAGGACCCCTCGCAGCCTTACCTTTCCTTAACCAATGGTTCTGAGCTTGGGGGCACCATAGACAGATAACAGAGAGAAGATCTTGCTGCCCAGAAAAACTAATGGTGGCCAACCATCCCACAGAAAGACCTTTGTTGTCTTGAACATGACTTATTGACCAAGAATAACCACTGAGAATGTGTTTCCCTTCTTTCCAAAACGAATCATACATGCTCCAAAATATTATGTTGTAAGAGGTGTAATGAGTGGTTATTGTATGGCATGTTGCAAATTTGAATCTATCTTTCAAACCATTAATATTAATCTCTATTTTAATCTTTAATTTTTTTGTTTGTTGTGTTCATTGGAATAATGCTCTATTTGGGAGAAAATGGATGGTTCAAGAAGCATGTAGAACTTTGGGATGTTATCTGTCTAAAAATCCCTTCCTACTTATAGAAGTTACACAGTTAGGAAATGTTTCATGAGAAATTTATGTATTTACTATTTAGATCAAGTTAAGGGGTTAAGGGCTATTCCCACATCCAAAATATACTAAAATTATTTATATAAGAAATTAGAAAATTTAGCAAAGATCTAAGTTAATGTGAAACAAAATAATAGATTCATAACAATCCCTAAACCCCCAATAATCAGAAAATTGATAACTAAATATCAATTCAATATATAGACTCCATAGATAATGCACTCCATGTTAAGAATACAAGTGATAGACAAGGAAGATCCATCGAATAGGACAACTGAAAGATACAAGGAACTTGTTTTGGAAAGGATGCTAGCAGAGGTCCTCCAGCGAAGCAAACCTGTTTTGAGTGGCATTTTTGAGACACTTTTGTGCCATCAAAATCACCCAGGACTAGCCCTTGGCATCATCCACACCACCTAAGGGGAGGGTGGATGCTTGACCAAGGTCTCAACATTAATACAAGTTTGATTACCATCCAACGTGTTGTTGAACCACACTCCCATGGGCTGAAAGGAGCTTATTTAGGAAAGGTATTTCCCTTTAATCTATATTATGAATGGATTCTAGGTTCATTTTTCTTCAGATTTATCTCAGTTGATGGCTTTCCCTAACCAAAGAGGTATCTATTTTTTCTACATTATAGAAAACATGATGTCAAAAAGTGGTTACTATGTGAAACATGTCATAAACGAAAACCCCATCAAAAGAATCATATTTGGAATGTGTTTCCTTATTTTGTATAGGCAATGTATTGTGGGAGAAATTTGTCCCATTTTGGAAAAAACCTCCATGTTTCTCAAATAAATGCCATCATTACTATCCCTGTTTCTCAAAAAATATTTAAAAAATTGAAGCTATCCTAAAATATTTCTTTAAATCCACAATAAAAGAAAAAAACAAACAAAGACTGAAACACTAAACATAAATCCATTATATTTTAAACTCATTATATAACTAGTGTCCATTGCCATTGGCTTCTCTTATAAAGTGCCAATATGTCTAGGGTTGTTACTTTCCTTGTTTCTCAAAAAAATATTTGGCTCTTGCTATGAGAGGGAAGAATCAGTGGGAGAAATTCTCATGGAGGCAAGTTGTATCATAGACCCTTTTCATCTATTTCCGCCATTTGGAGTTAATTAGGACTAGGAGGGTGCACTACCTAAGCTTTTACATAAAAACACGTGCTGTTGCATAAAAATATTTGGAGTCAATGAGTTGGCACATGTGAGCATGTTCTTACATGATGACATTGGCACATTCAAGGGGAACTACATGAGTTAATTACTGGAGAATCATGCTTAGCACGAGTTGTTAGGTAAGCACGTGCGAGGTGCTCTAGTTGGGGAAGATTCCATTGGAGGGTGCACTCTCTTAGGTTAGTGTCGAACTTGGTCATGTGCAGTGCTCAATTCTAGAGGCTTACATTGTAACATCCCCTCTTACTCTATAAAAAAGAAGGAGAAGCATATTACATTATACAGTAATAGTTGGTATGTGAGAGACGTGGTTGCTAGTGATAGTGCTTCCCTACTTGGGTTTGTTAGAATTTAGTTGATTTTTTCTTTGTATGCTTGGGAGAAGCTAATTTTGGTTTATTAATCTCGTTTTATCGTTTAATAGAAAGATATGTTTGTTGTTAGAGATTATGTGTGTTGATATGATTTTTTCACATCTAATTTATCTCTATTCATTGTTGGGATGGTAGTGCACTAATCTGGTTTCTTCAAAGATCTGGTATATATTTTCTGTTGATTGCCACTATAGCATGCTGATTTAATTTTCCAAATCTACCTTTCCTTAGAATTATTCATGTTTGTTGCTAGAAATATCTAACATTTTTCCATGCAATGTATACACTCTTGAATCTTCAATACAAAATTTTGATTTTTGCAGATCTAAAGCTTTGGTAGTTGCTTCAAAAGGTTTCAAATTCAGTTTTAGAGCTGAATTTCTATGAGTGTCAATCCATTGTCATGAGATGAAATTTTAACATGGCATCAGATTTGTGCTGCTGAAATTTTCCATCAAAATGTATGGAGAACTCAGGTACCTATAAGAAGGAACTGAGAATAGAACATTTCAGCAAGTACGGTGCCCAAAAAGCTCTAGTGGTGTAAGTCTCAGTTTTGACCCTTTGGATGTATTGGATGAAATTTTGTATACATTGCAAACAAGAGTTTAAAATGGCAGGATAATTAGAGGCGTGGCTAACACCTAGTGAAAACATCCTTGAGATGAATTAACCTTCTTGGTTCAGATGTGACTTTTGAGGGAAGATTAAACCTCATTTACTTATACCACATGATAATCTTGCAACATTTGAAGGGAGACAAAATGTTAAATGTGCCATACTATCTAATTCACAAAAATTTCAAAGCTGATTTAGAAGCACCCGATAAATGAGCAGAGAAGGTTATATCACCATGGCCTCATCAACTTAATAAGAGAATGGGAACTAGAGAAGTATGAGCAGACTTGGGATCAGTTTCTCAAAGATAATCAGTTTGTTGAAAATATCTATGAGGAAACACAAATAATGGAGAAAGAAGCCCCAAGGGAGGAAGAGAAATAGTTGAGATACCTCCACCTCAATCTCAACCAACACAACCAGCAAGAAAAGAACCCATCATGTATAGTAGAAGGGTTAGAAGGGCCATGGAAAGACAAAATGAAGATGAAAAGAAAAAGGAGCAAGCATTTGCCAATGTGGAAAAAACACAAAGAACTAAATTATCTTCAACAAATACCTTGGAGATACATGAAGGCCAACAGATATTGTATGACTATATTGAATCTTTGGAAGCCAAGGGGAAGGAACAACAACATAAATAATCAATAAAAGGTACAGATGAGAAATTAATGATGCCAAAAGAATATACCCTCATTGATGAAGAAGAGAATTCCCCTGTTGAAGAAGAACTTGTTGATATATTGAAAAAAATTCCCCAAATAGTAAAAGGAAAAGCTACCATGAGTACTATTGAAGACGTTGTTGTAACTTATTTTTACCCTTACAATAGTTTGTAAATTTCTTTTTACTTCAAAAAGATAAAATAGAAAAAAAAAAGAAAAAGAAAAAGAATGAAAAATCAAAAAATCAAAAGAAAGAAATGAAAAATGAAAAATAAATAAATAAAAGAAAAAGAAAAATATGTTTACCTTTGAAATAAGAGTGCACATTTAAATGCCGCTAAATTGTGTAAAATTTTATTTGACAATTATATGTTTTTCACTATGTTGCAGGGACGGGTATGCCACTTTTTGAAACAAGGTGTGGGGAAGGTACCAAAGAGGCTTTGCACTAGGGCACTATATTTTGAAGTAACAATTAAATAAAATAAAAAATTGAAACACATGGAAAAACCACTTGAGTTAAGGTAAAGTTTGACTAAATAAACACCTAAATTCGCATATCCTAACAAATCAAAATCAAGAACCAAGAGAGGCTCCATGAGTAACAAAGACCCCAATAAGTGCACATATACCATAAGGTATCTAAATTAACAAAGAGACCCAAATGAATTGATCAAAACATCTACTGTAGCCAAACATGCAACTAAGGACAAATCCAAAAAGGGCACCTACAAAGGCAATACACATCAAATGGAAAACCACATTTTTTCATCTATACTAATGCAAGAGAATCTAAAGGAGACACTTGAACACACCATGATCCAGCACTAAAATGGATAGGAGGACTTGGTGTAGGGTTAAGGTGGGTTGTTTATGGGAAATGAGCCATAAAATATCCCACACCAACATTTGAAAGGACGTGTATGGTCACACAAAGTACGAAGCCATGCACAACAAACTAAACTCCTTTTGCAAGAAATAAATTAGCAAAATTTCCACACATAAGTAGAGGTGCAAGGAAAGGACTCAACAAATTATTGCTTTGAAAACCTATCAATCATCATTTAAAACTAAATACAATTATAAAACAAATATCAATAACATTTTCAAAGAAAATTTTGATCATCAACTTGTATCAAATAAATTGAGACACACAAGGACCAATTTGAGAAGACTGAAAATGACCCTATGTGAATCCTTCTATAGAACTAGGAACACTATTCTAATATTCACCCAAATTACCCACTAACAAATAAACAAAGCACAAATCAAGTTAATGAAGATAAGACAACTTAAGATGTGCTAAAATATATAAAAAATCATTCATCCTTAAGTATAGAGAGCTTAGATGATTAGTGTTAAAAAAAATTTTAGTGGTATGTTGAAATGAACGTGTATCATGTAAATTTAATTTGACAAAGTGTAATCCATGTTAACATGTTAAGAAATAACAAAGAGACAATCCAAACAAATGTTAATGGGCTATATTATGCATCTATTCTTTGTACAAAAAACTAACTAAAAAAATAACAAAGATCAAAGCAATGAAATAAAATCATTGTGGAAAGAAATATGAAAAACTTGCTCATTTTTTGCATATCAAATATGCTCCAAGTATGGGAACAAACATGAGAGTTGAATTTTCAACTCTCTAGGCTCTTGTCAATGTGATCAACCAAAAAGATGTCAAAAAACTAAATATTTTGGGGGATTCAAAACTTGTTGTGGATTGAGTCTGCGACAAAGTCAACATAGTGGCCCCTCATTTGGCTCACATTTTGCAAGGTATCAAACAAGTCTACAACAAGTTGGATTGATTATCTTGTGGCCATATATACCATGAACTCAATACCCTAGCAAACAAGCTCTCCAACTTATTCCACAAGTGCTAGAATACCAAGAGTATACGAATAATAATTTTGTGGGGGTTGTTGCCTTCCATATCTAGTTTTTTGTCTCACTTATTGCTATATTTTATGATTATATATGTAAACAATCCAATGATATTATCCAAAAAGTGATAGAGATTTTTTTTGGCTTTTAAAAGCTTGCACAATATATAATTGGAACAAACTTTTATTACTAGAAATCAATCAATTACTTCTACATACCACTAAAAGTGGAAAAAGCTCTACAACCTTTGATCACATTGAACATCAAGCACACTAAGAACCTCTACAATGGGGTTCTAATAACATCACCAAAGATCCAAAAATTACAAAGCACAATTTAAAGAGTATTGATTAGTCAAAATTACCATGTGGATCAACTGCTCATGTCGAAATGATGGTATATTGGATTAGGTGTGGGTTGCACTTGAATTTGAAAGAGTGAAAAAAACATGGATAAAGAACATTGACTACACTAGGAACCTTGACAATGGGGTTCTAATAACATGGCCAAAAATCCAAAATTGACAAAGTACAATTTAATGAGCATTGATTAGTCAAAAGTACAATGTGGATCAACTACTCGTGTTGAAATGATGGTATATTGGACTAGGCAAGGGTTGCAATGGAATTGGAAAGAGTGAACACAACATGAGTAAAGAGTCACTTGGAGAAGGAATACAAGGAATCACAATCTTGGTTGCATGTATAGGGATGGTCAAACAAGCAAGTAGAAGCATTTGGGACACCATAAAAATTGACAACTCATTTTTTCTAAGAGACATCCAAAAGCACATTTTTTTTATAGGGAAAATCTTAAAAATCATCCTTTTAGAAAATACATCCTGCACATTAGGGAAAAGTTTCCATCTACGTTTCCCACAGAGATATGTAGAGAATTTTTTCTTCAATCATCCCAAAAAAGGGAAAAATAAAAAACCCTTTTGGGAAAATGCATTTCCCTCTATGTTTCACAGCATTTCACAAAAGAGATATGTGGAAAAATGTTTATTGGAGCATCCAACAATAATAAAAACACCTTGGGAACATGGGAAACATGGAGGTTCCCCATCCCACCCTAAGGGAAACATCCCCGTAGAACAATGGTTTTTTCATTCATTTAGTGGCATTTCTGAGTCATCATTGCTCATTTGTTTATGAATAAAAAGTTTATCGTATACTACTATGTTGAATGGTAAGCATGTGTCAAAGCCCTATAACAAGAGGAGCTGCTTTGGATAGAATCAAGGCCAAGGCTTGAAAATTGGGACTAAATTTTCATAGTTGCAATATAAGCATGTGGACAACAACACAATGGAAATTCATTATAATACAGAGACCTTACAAAACCATATTTTCTTGATGATCATAGAGTCTTTGGTATTTCACATGCACTATGTATAGCATGTACTATCATCTATCGGTAAGGTACATCTATAAGACCTAATTTACAAATATTTCCAAAATTCTACCTTGGAAAGATAACTTTTATTTTAACAATCAAAGAACTTCTATAACAATTATTGTCGACTAGTGTAAAAGCATAGTTCTGAAAGAATGAAAAGGTGTTGCGGGCTATATCTAACATGCAGAAATCAAGAATTGAATAAGTAGGAAGTGATTTTAGCCCAAATCATGGTGTAAACTGACCAGTATTAAAAATTTTCCACTTCATATCGTCACACTAGTGTGTTTGTAGCAAAAAAATTGGTACCACTAAAGGTATAACTACGACAATGTAAAAGAAAATATCCACGGTGCAAAATTTTCAGTTTGAACCTAGACATGAACTTAAAACACATTTTGGATAAGAAAGTACATACTTGTTCAAATGCTGAGAAAAATTCCATAAACTGGAATGCTAATCCAACATCATTTGATGAAAATTCTATGCCTGCAATCAACTGCATTGGCTTCCCTTGAGGAAAAATTCAAATTACCTCAAAAAGACCTTGACACTTGAGTAAATAAGCCACAGAAGCAAAGCCTATAGCCTTAGCTGCATGGACAAGAATTCCAATAGGAGCACAACATTGTTTTTTCCTGCAATAATGAATTCAACAACTTTATTTCTGGAAATCTCAGAAAATGTTTCCTATCAAAACCTGATTGAAAATTTGAGTTATAAAAAGCAACATAACAATTAGCATGTTTTTGCCTAGTTGCATTTCTATATTCAATTTTACATGAAAATACTGCAATTGCAAATACTTCTTCACTTTGGACACTTCCACTCCTCAGACTTAGTAGCCTCTTCAACTTTGTCTCCATATCTGTCAGATTATCAATGTGCATGGAATTATTATGAATTTGAGTAGATTACGGAAGCCTTAAATAAGCATTTCAACCTTTTATCCCTGAACAAGCATATATATATATATATATATAAGAGAGAGAGTCAAGCACATAGGTGCAATCAAGAACGATTGACAAGCTTGTTCAAGAAAAAAATGGAAACCCACCATGGAAACTTTTCTGACCATCAACAATATGATATTTCAATTTTCTCCGTTGCACACCCATTTTCCATTCCATTTGTTGCCTCCTCCTGTGAGGTCTTCTGCTTTCAATATTGTTTACATTGTTCGCAACCCCCGGGATGTCTTTGTTTCCTGTTGGAAATTTCTCAATAAACTTCAAGTAGATGGGTCCACTTTCTTGAATGAATATTTGAGCAAGGAAGCTTTGTTTGATGGGTTATGCTCTGGGTTTATCTGTGGTGGGCCATTTTCATAGAGCGAGATTCGAATAGGGTAATGTTTCTTACCTACGAGAACCTGCAAGTTGATTGTGTGGGTTGGGTTAAAAGGCTTGGCCTTTTCTTGGGCTGCTCTCCTCAACTCATGGAAGAGAATGCCTTGGTAATTGCAGAGAATTGTAGTTTCACCCTCACTGCATTTCGTGCCATGAGTTGCCTTAAATGGGTCCTTTTTTCCTCGGCCTTTACTTCATTGCCACTGGTTACAACTCTTGCAATAGCATTTCCATTCTTCAAGGTGTTCTTCTCTTGAACTCTTTTATTATTGGGGATTTCATTTCTATGAAAGGAAAGCTTAAACTTTGCGAGGGGAGTTGAAGGATGATCGTGAAGATGTTTTCAGTTTTCTTAACCAACAGAGTTTGATGACCCAATCTTTCTACAACTACCAATGCCTAACTGAGGACTCCTCCCTATTTTATGAGCTGGAGAAAGGGCCATTTTTCCTCTTGATCTTTTATATCATCCATATATAAAATATAGAAACCCAATGATTCTATCTCCTGCATTAAGATAATCCCAAAAGAGCTTACAAGCAAATCAAAACTGGTGAATATGAAAGCTAGTCCACCTTGTTACGAAACAATTACTGTGGTTGGTTTTCCTGGTGTGATTTTGAAGCAGATATTACCTGCTGAAGTAAATATTCGGGTGGCAAAGAGGCTTCAATTATTTCTCCCTATCTCTCTATTTCAATCTGAGAGCTGCTTAGTTGTTGGTAAAACAAAAGCAGCCGGAGATGACCAAAACAAAGTGATGTGTTTTGGGCGGGAGAAATCTAAATTTTAAATGAAAAATGAATACTTCTCTCCCTCCATTTTTCCAAACATCATTTTTAATATTATGCCCTCCAAAAATCATTTTTAATATCATACTCATTGTTGTTTTGATGGATGTTGAGCGCACTCAGTTCAACAATTGATTTAGAAAGAAGCTTCAAAAATCAATTCAATTTCATTCTAATAAATTTATTTTAAAAACATTGACGATGAACCGCATAATGAGTGGTATTCCTTGTAATTTCAACAATTGATTTAAAATGAAGCTTCAAAAATCAATTTAATTTGATTCTAATAAATTTATTTTAAAAACATTGATGATGAACCACATAATGAGTGGTTCAAAGGCCACCTTAAAAAATTTATGTGATTTATCCATAAGAGTCTTTAAAGAAATTAATTAATTAATTAATTATTAAAATAAAATTGAAATAAAATATTTAATTTATGTGATCCATCCATAAGAGTCTTTAAATAAATAAATTAATTAATTATTAAAATAAAATTGACATAAAATAGTAAATTTAGGAGAGGTTTTTTGGTTGTTTTTTCAACCCATTATTTTGCTCATGGTATTCCACCTTGTAACCAAGGGGGAATTAACCCAATTGTAAGTCCCAACTAGACCTCCTATCGTTTGGAATGGCTAATACCAATGGGTTTTAAGGACTGTTGTAAGGGTTAGGGGAATAATGAGTTAGTGGTTAAGGGATTAGGGATTAGGGGCTTAGAGGTTAGGGGAATAGGGGCTTAGGGGTTAGAGATTTAGGGTTTAGGGGTTAGGGGAATAATGAGTTAGTTGTTAAGAATTTAGGGATTGGGAGCTTAGGGGTTAGGGGATTTAGGTGCATTTAGGGGTTAGGGGAATAATGAGTTATAGTGGTTAAGGGATTAGGGATTGGGGTTAGGGGAATAATGAGTTAGTGGTTAAGGGGTTAGGGATTAGGGGGTTAGGGTTTAGGGAATTTAGGTGCATTTAGGGGTTAGGGGAATAATGAGTTAGTGGTTAAGGGATTAGGGATTAGGGGCTTAGGGGTTAGGGGATTTAGGCACGGTTAGGGGTTAGGTGAATAATGAGTTAGTGGCTAAGGGATTAGGGATTAGGGGCTTAGGGGTTAGGGGATTTAAAAGTTAAGGATTTTATGGGTTAGGGGTTAGGGGTTAATGGGTTATGGGTTAAGTGTTAATGGTTTAAGGGTTAAGGGGTTAAAGGGTTAGGGGTTTAGGTGTTAGTGGTTTAGGGGTTTAAGGGGTTAGAGGTTTAGGGTTTAGGGGGTTAAATGGGTTAGGGTTTTAGGGGTTTAGGGGGGTTAAATGGGTTAGGGGTTGGTAATTAGGGTTTAAGGGGTCAGGGGTTAAGGTTTTAGAGGTTTAGGGTTTAGGGGGTTAAATGGGTTAGGGGTTGGGAATTAGGGTTTAAGGGGTTAGGGGTTGGGAATTAGGGGGTTAAGGGTTAAGGGGTTAGATGTTTAGGGTTTAGGGGGTAAAATGGGTTAGAGGTTTAGGGAGTTAGGGGATTTAGCAGTTAAGGATTTTAGGGGTTAGGGGCCAATAGGGGTTAATGGGGTTAGGGTTTAGGGGGTTAAATGGGTTAGGGATTGGGAATTAGGGTTTAAGGGGTTAGGGGTTAAGGGTTAGAGGTTTAGGGTTTAGGGGGTTAAATGGGTTAGGGATTTAGAGGTTTATAGGGTTAAGGGATTTAACAGTTAAGGATTTTAGGGGTTAGGGGTTAAGGGGTTAAGGGGTTAGAGGTTTAGGGTTTAGGGGGTTAAATGGGTTAGGGGTTTAGAGGTTTAGGGGGTTAGGGGATTTAGCAGTTAAGGATTTTAGAGGTTAGGGGTTAGGGGTTAATGGGGTTAGGGTTTAGGGGTTAAATGGGTTAGGGTTCGGGAATTAGATTTTAAGGGGTTAGGGGTTACGGGTTTAGGGGTTAAATGGGTTAGGGGTTTAGGGGTTTAGGGGGTTAAATGGGTTAGGGGTTAAAGGTTTAGGTGTTAGGGTTTAAGGGTTTAGAGGTTTAGATTTTAGGGGTTAAATGGGTTAGTGGTTTACAGGCTTAGGGTTTAGGGGTTTAAGGGGTATAGGGGGTTAAATGGGTTAGGGGTTGGGAATTAGGGTTTAAGGGTTAAGGGGTTAGAGGTTTAGGGTTTAGGGGGTTAAATGGGTTAGGGGTTTAGAGGTTTAGAGGGTTAGGGGATTTAGCAGTTAAGGATTTTAGGGGTTAGGGGATTTAGAAATTAAGGATTCTAGGGTTTAGGGGTTATTTTACAAAGTTTATATCATACTTTGGGTTAAATTATATATGAATTTAATAAGAAAGTTCCCCAATTTTTCTCATTTTTTATTTAATTCTGACCAAATTGAATTCACAATTTTAAAATTAAGAAGAAAAAGAGATCATATATACTACTGGTTGGTTTCAAAAGGACGTTCAAAGAAAATAAAACAATACATATGTGTTTGTGCATATAGATAATGTTAAACCTCAAAGGTCCAGTGGTACACAACTTAACGCAAAAATAACAGAGAGAGGAGGTCTATGTAACTTATGGCCAAAACATATGCGAAGTTTCGGGAAAACAAGCATTTCAGCATAATAGAGTATTCAATCTGAGAACTAGTGCCAATGAGGCTTTGGCTCATTGGTGAGGTCAAAATATTGTAACCCCATCTGCAGGTGGTTACATGCTTCTTGTAGTATATGCCCTACTCAAATGGGATGTTAAAAATAAAGAGAACGATGGTTGTGTCAAGTCTCTCGTTTGTGAAGCAGAATAGATATTGCTCAAATCTGGGACCTGACCCAAATAAATTGCATGTTATGAAATGCAGCTCACTATGTCTAGGTGTGTTTATGGTATCCACTTCATGTTAATAGGTCGTTCCCACACAAAAGAACAAAAAAATAATAAATCCCTAAATTAATCAAATTAACACATAATAGACTGAAGGGATGGATTGTGAAGTAGAAATAATGCATACCTCTAGGGTCATGTTTGTAGCGGCAACTGAGGCCATAAGGACAACTCTCGTCAGTTTTATAATGCCTGCACTCGAGATCCCCCACATTAATTCCCCGTTGATGTTGATGTTGAAACCTTAACCCTTCCAAATGGGTGGAATGGTTCCCATTTTCATATGACCCCCCTCTATATGACTCTCCTCTGTATGACCCTCCTGAGCCTCCTTTGTATGGCCCTCCACCCATCGCAGGTGGGTATCCTCCTTGGTGCGGCCCTAGAATAACCTCGTTAGCCCCGAGGTTAGGGTTGAGGGTGGGGTTAGGGTTAGGGTTAGGGTTAGCCCCTGCTTCATTGAGATTAAACCCATGACTCTGGTTGGGGTTAGGTGCAGAGTGATAATTAACGCCATAACTGATATTCATGCCAGGATTCATATTCATGTTTCCAACGGACAAGGATGAGTTCCAGGGCATACCGTTAGCAGCATTTGTTTCATAACCGTGAGATTTCTTCGACATGGGCTCGAAGGACTCCATGTTTACAAGTTGCCGAAGAGAGGTGAGATTCAAACCTGGGTTGCGAATGTCATAGTTCAACAAACAAACACTAACTAAGTTTATGTGAAAATGATCATTAGAGGAAAGCATATACCCACATATTATGATGATAATGGAATGGATAGAGGGTTTTTCAATTGATAGAAAAATGAGGTAAAAATCAGAAAACCGCTAAAACAACAAAAATTCCAACCAACTGTCGAACAAATGAATTAACGTACTATAGAAACTGAGGTAACGAAGAGAGTTAATTTATAGAACTAGGGTTATCACTTCGTACATTTGCATGAGTGACTATCTATCTATTCATATATAGCTCGAGTGATGTTGTATCTATATATAGCTGGAGTGACGTGGCTGCTTACACGTCATATATGTTGTATGCTATTTGGTGTTCTTTATGTTTTATATGTGTTTTGGTGCCTCTGGCCCAACCGTTTATGGAAAATGTCCCTAGTCTCTCATTTGTATTTTTTTGTATTTGGTGCAAATTTTTGCCAACAAACCCAGTCAGGCTAAGACCACCTGTTTTGTAAGTGACTATATGTACTCCTTTTTTCCTACATGAATAGAACATTGAATTACAAAAAAATAAAGGTTTGTACATCATTAAAAAATTAATTATGGTTCATACTTAAATTAATAAAGGTTCATATCTATTTACTAAACAAGTCTATAAATATATATTTTAGGTTTATCTATTTAGTATTTATCAAATGTAAATATGAAAATTTAATACTAGATTTAAATGAACTCACACGTTTAACATGAGAAATGTTATATTTATCTATTTGTTAAATGTAAATTTGAATATTTAAACTTATATTAAAACAACTCACAATTTTAACATAAATCAATGAAGTTTAAAAATTAAAGTTTATGGCCAAAGATTAAATATAAACATAAATATTAATTTGATTATCTATATATTACCTTTACTAAAATTATAATGAAGGCATTAGTGTAAAGTTAATATATCATACATGCAATTATGTTAATTGTAGATGAATCCATCTGCAGTGTTAAACTTTAGAGACAAAAGGGTATTAATAATTTTAACACTGTAAATTCAGAGACCCCTTTGTCTCTAAATTTTAACAATGTAAATGGATTCAGAGACACCTATAGTGAAATGTAACACTTTGGTACCAAAATTTCAATTTTCCATTTAGGGAGTGACAGAATTAAAAATTACCGACCTAAATGACTAATTCATATACTTGTTTACTTGTTATTTGGCCATATTTTTATTCTTGTACTATAATATTCATTTACATTAATCATTATTAATTTTGTCATTTATTATCTAGAGTCATTTTTTTAATCCTAGACTAAATTAGTCATTTAAGTTAGTAGCTTTTAGTTTAGTCACTTATTATCTAGTCATATATTTGATCCCTAGACTAAATTATTCATTTATGTTAGTCGCTTTTAGTTTAGTCACTTATTATCTAGTCATATATTTTATTCCAAGACTAAATTAGTCATTTTTAGTTCAGTCACTTAAAATTGCTCAAATTTAGTAGTAATTCACTTGAAATAATTGCGGTAACTAACATTTTTAGTCACCTAGTCATTAATTTCATCATTTTTTACTAGTGGGGATTTTTAGAGCCATTTGGAGACTTCTAGAGCTAAAGAAGCCATAGGGAAGTTTCGGGGAACCCAGGGCCACCAGGTGTGGGAGGCCTAGATTGGAGATCCAGAGCTCATTTTGAGCAAATGAAAGCCTATTTTGGATGACTGGTATTTTTTGGAGACAGTAGAAAATGTTTCAGGGATAGAAAAGGACTTCTAAGAGAGTTTGTACCACAAAGAAGCTCGAGGAAGCTTAAGGACTCTGATAGAAGAGGTCACGCCCAAGGGATCCTAGGTCCATTTCCAGAGACTTAGCAGTCATTCCAGGGGTATGACGGTATTCTAGACCCATTGGTACAGTTCAAAAAACCATAGGAGTTGATCATTTACTTGTAAAATAAATTATCCATATTAATCCAAAAGAGACAAGTCAATTGACAGAGGCTCAAGGAGACATAGCCCAAGAACCATGAAAATTAAAGACTCCAAAGAACCATGAATTTATCCCAAACGGTTTCGAAATTAAGGAAACCATTTTTAGGTTATTTAATTCATCCCATTATGAGAAAAACCCATGTTTTTTTTTTCATATTTTCCCTCAGTCGATTAGAAATTGTGTTTCCAAATTGACGTTTTTAAGTTGTTATGCATTTCCAATTTAATGTTGTGTGAGTTTGTTTTATTTTATATAATTCTTTTTCTGATCCTCTAGATCTCACAATGTGCAGGAGGAGAGCATACTCCAGATTTTTAATAATAAATGTATGTATATATATATATATATATATATATATATATATATATATATATATATATATATATATATTGAAAATATTCTTGTGTGGCTCTAAATGCACTACAAAATTGCAAATTTATCTTAAAAATTACAAAAAATTATTTTTATTTGTTAATCCTATTCCACTAAAGAAATGGAACATTCACTTAAGTATAAGAGAATTTCCAATACATCCATTTACACAACAAAATCATGAGTAAACTCATATGGATATGATCATGAATATTTGTTGTTGCAATTGGATTTTTATTGTATTTTTGTTTTTGTTTTTTTGTGAATAGGGGTTTTTGATTTTTGATTTGTGGATGTTTTGTTTTATTTCTAAATGCAAATAAATTTGAATGAAAATGCCTAAAAATAAAATAAAATAAAAATGAAATTGCACAAAAACTTAATTTGAAAAATTGCATGATTTAAAAAAAATGAAATTGAAAAAGGAAATGGAATTCTAATTTAAAAATTTGAAGTAAAAAAAAAATTGGAAACAAACAAAAAAAAATTCTAAGGCTGATCCCTATGTACACCTCCCTGGCAACGACGCCAAAATATTGAGTAAAATAATGTGTATTAGATTACTAACATAAATTATCAATCTGGTATTCGTAGGTCTTGTGAGACATACATGTGCAATATATGCTAGGGATTAGTTTATCAAAAACTAAAAACTAATCTAATCACACCATTCCTATATTAACCTGAAAATCTATTCTACCTTTAGGAAAAAAATTAATCTACTTACACAATTGAATTCTAATCTACGACCATTGTATGACCGAATACCCAAATCTGTTCCAATTAGAGAATGATAGTTGCCACTCTCTTGAGACGACTTAGCAAGCATAAGATTATACAACTAATTGGAAATTTAATCTAAGAGAGCATTACAAAGCATGTAAAATTAAACTAAGGCTATTGTATAACCAAATACTCAACCATTCAATTTTAGAAGAATGACAAAGTCATCTTCTTGATATGATTTAACAAGCATCTGATTATACATTTAGTTGTAAACTTAATCTACAAAAGCAATTACAAAGCATGTAAAAAGGAAACTAAAATATTTTATGACCAAATACTCAACCATTCAGTTTTGGAAGAATGACAAAGTCATCTTCTTGATATGATTTAACAAGCATCTGATTATACAGTAATTGTAAACCTAATCTAAGAAAGCAATTACAAAGCAAGTAAAAAGGAAACTAAACTATTGTATGACCAAATACTCAATCATTCAGTTTTGGAAGAATGGAAAAGTCATCTTCTTGATATGATTTAACAAGCATCTAATTATACAATAATTGGAAACTTAATCTATGAAAGCGAATAAATCTTAATGTATGAAAGAAAATAAATCTTAATATATGAAAGAAAATAAATCTTAATATATGAAAGCAAATAAATCTCACACGTTGTAGGTGGTCGATCCAAAAGTATGAGAGATGGTAAGTTCAGAGGATCCATATGTAAGCAAAACCAAGTCAAAGTGAAAGAACACTCATGAGTAAGGTGCCACAATCTAATTCTTTATTCAAATCTTGCGCATGACTCCCAACTTTACACATGCCTTTGAAATGAGAAGGCTCTCCTATTTATACAAATTCCTAAGCAACCTCCTCATTAATGAGGATCCTTCTTTCTCTCCTTTGATCCATAATATTCTCAACCAATTTTATAACTATAGGCCACGTATCCCTCCTTCAAATCTCCTTCATATCATGAAGATAAATTCGAATTTGATCTTTGGGAGCCATATAAGAGGGCCTTGGAAGCTTCCAATGAACCTACACCTGTCACAAAACTCTTTCCACTTTTAAGGTATAAGGATATGCATATTATTTCCTAACTTTTGATCACAAATTCACTTAAAAACATTATAAATTAATAATGTTTGGAAAACACAAGGGTAACCCAAATAATGATGCAAGTGAGATGAATGTAGTGACATGGTAGTGAAATGGAGGGGAAATGGAGGTGATATAATGGATATGATGGTGAAAGGGGATGTATTTTTAAGGACATTTCTGATACCCAACATACTCCTTGCCTCTTGAATCTGCACATTGTTCCCAATAATGAACCTATCTTAAACCTTGCACACTGTCCCATCACAATCAACCTCACATGAGAAAACAAAAACATAATAGGTGATTTTTGGACTGATATTTTCTTCTCATCAGTAAACTTCATTTGTAGGTGTTATCATCTTTTCATGGAAAGATGATGACGAAGGAGGTTAAAAAGAAGAGGTTATAAGAAGGCCGCTTGTGGAGATAAGACTCAAATATGCTATCATGCAGGAATAAAGGAATCTTGAACCATAACAGAAATATGGAAACTCATGTTGACTTACAAGGTTCCAATACATTTCCATACCCTTTGGAGGGTGAAGATGAAGTACAAGTCATATATATCAAGAACAATTGTAAACATAGTAGCAGAGAAAGGAACTTGGCATTGATACACTACAATTAAGTCTCATGTCACAGTTTCCAAATTGCAACTCTTAAAAGTGTCATCACAAAAGTCTTATGCTGTCCATGTATTTTTCTAGAATTTGTGGAATGTATTTTTTATTTCCAAAAAATGAGAAAATGTAAAATGTGTGGAAGCCCAAGGGTCACACATGGAATGTGGAAACTCACTAGGAAGTTCCTAGAGTCATCTAGGAACTCAAAGGTCACATAGAAGCTCAAAAGTCATATGGGAGCTCAAGAGTCATGAGGGAGGTCAAGAGTCACATGAGAGGTGAATGGTCTCCTCATCTATATAAATAAACCCTCATAGCTCAAGAAAATGACTTTTCAACTTAGCTTCTCTAGCTTGGCATAGGAGAGAAGATCATTACTTGGAGGAGAAAGTAGTGACTTAATGTCACACTATTATGGATAATTTTTCATCATTATAATTGTGTACCTTGTAACATTCACTTAATATTTGAAAAAATCGGAGCCAACATTGTTTCATGTATGTATTGTGGATGTTGTAAGACTATTATTTTAATGTTTGTGGTATATGTTTGTGCTCATACATATTAAAAAAATGGACTATTTCGTTGGCTTTGGTATACACCTTATTGAATCTGCATTGTTACTTGCTTTTATGATTGTTGCTACCTTGTGAACTATTTTTCAAGTTAATTAACAATTATTTCTATGCTCATATGTGTCTTTATTAGGGTAGTACTATTACTTTTCTTCTAAAGGATCACTTTATCCCTTATGTTTGTGAAAGTACATTATTTACATTTTAATTTATGCTTCAGAGTGTCAATTTACTTATTTTAAAGTTCATTTATTATCCCTTATGTTAATAATTGTAGCCTAGGAAAGTATGTAAGTGTAAATGGCATTTGGACCTTTATTCCAGCTGGGGCTCCTATCCAAAACAATATGATGTATAATTGAAAATTCATACTGGGGAGACCCCCTACTGTTGACGGTATCCAAAACCGTCAATAGATGGGTGCATTAGGGGGATTTTGAGGTCTAAAATTGGCCTCCTAAGGGAATCATAAAATAATGGTGGAAATAATAGAATAAGACTTGATTACATCATCAAATTTTAGAGGGAAAAAAGAAAAAAAACTATTTTTTCAACTCGTAATTTCAACTTATCTCCCTATGGGCTTACTCACATTTCGAGTGAAAATACTCGTTGGATGAAGAATTTTATTCCTCATCCAAGGTGTACCCATGTTGCATACTTTCGATGGACCCTTCTACACGAAAAATGAAAAATACATTTAACAAACGTAATTACAATCACGGTTTTTCATGTATTTCTCATTTTTTGTGTAGCAGGGTCCATCAAAAGTATGAAACATGGGTACTCCTTGGATGAGTAATTAAATTTTGCATCCAAAAAGTTCTCCCGCTCGAAATTTGAGTAAAAAATTAGGGAGATAAGTTGAAAATATGAATTGAAAAAGTAGTTTATTATTTTATTATTTTATATTTTTTTTTACTTTTTTACTCCAAAAATGGTAAATCACCCCCCATGGTTGACATCATCATCTTGAATCCTATTGGTTCTTATAAAGTTTATTTTTATTGTACATTTTTCTTAGAAGGCCCATTTTAGACCTCAAAATTCCCCTAATGGTACAGATACCACCAAATGACACCCTACAAGGGAGGTTGTATAACAATGATTTGAGAAGGATATGGAAGAAGCATGGTAGTAAATGGTATAAAGGTTTCTAGATGCATGGGAGTCCGATGAAGGACAAGCCACCTCAAGCTCAGACTTGAGTGATCAGGTGCTCAGAATGCTGCTAAAAAATCAAATTTCTCAGAATGACTCGAAACTTGAACGACTGCTTATTGTTCGTCGTTCTGAATCTCGTGCAACTCATTTCATACGAAATGGACTCTATATGGATTCAAAAATGAGTTATGTTCGCTTTAATAAACAGGAAAAAAAATGCAGATAGGGAGCCCATTCAGCATTCCATACTGCTGACATGGCATGTTGACCGCACAGGTCAAATTTTGGTCAATTTCTCCTCCGGCTAATTGGAGACTGCCAAGTGGCAGTTGCGGATTGGTGCGATTTGTGGTGAATTGGAATGTTATTATTGGTTTGTTTTTAAACCAATGAGGAGGGGGCACGTGGCTCAGCCTGGGGTTGCCACATGTCCTCCTCATAGTGTATAAATTTTTTTTATAGACTGGAAGTGCCAGACAAGGATTGAACACAAGACCTCCGCCCCACCAACAACACATGCCACCAGTACGCCTACTGCTTGAATCTTAACCTTATAGTTCACCACTTATATTTAAGGTTTAACAAAAATTTCAACGACAATAGAGGGGGCTAGCCTCCAATACACGTGACCTGGACCCAAAGACTATGGGGAAGCACTGGAGGGGCTTACCTTAAGTGCAGTGGTTTAAACTTAATCTATGATTATTAACGCTAAACTCCATTAATTAAGCGCTAATCCAGAATTATTACAAAGCAAAATTTTATGCACTAATCCCATTTAATTAGCTTAATGAAGTTTTATTAATTTAATCCAAATTAACTTGGAGGTCGTAAAAATACGGCGAGGTTTCTATTTTTGGCTCCAACTAGCTTGGATAGTGCCAGTTAACTAAATTTAGGGAGGAAATTGTGGAGCAAACTGGTAGAGGTCATAACTCAGTCAGTTTTCGATCAAATCAGGAGCAGAAAGAGGCTAAGGTATCATTTTTTAGTATTATGAACTCATTGGTGTAGGTTTTAGGAGTATAAAATCATTGTAAACACATGATTTTGAAAATTTTAGCATAATATAGAGGTTGAAGCTATGGAAGCTAGACCAGGGAGATGTAGCCCAAGAGGGGTGAAATCCTTCATCAAATCCCTGTGTTGATGTTTTGTATGGTGATGTACTGTATTTGTATTTTTTTTTTTCTAGTATTTCTTTTATGTTAAATTTTTATAAAATTAACATGAAAAACACTCACGAGACACAATAAATTGCAAGAGAACTTGAACCCTTAAGCACATGTAAAACATTGGGTTCAAAATATGAAAGAGGAATTAACACAACATTACTAACATACCTTAATCATATCATTTTTGGTATCAGAGCTTTAGGTTTGTTGTGCAAGAATGGATCTAATTGATTGCAAGTTTGTGTCATGCCTACAAGGTTAAAACTAAAAAGAGGAGAAGGGAAGCCGGTTGAAAGCCTTGCAGTTGGGTCAAGAGGAAGAATGGAAAGGTTGCCAAAGTCTTCAACACTAGTACATCCTCAAGTTGAAGTTGAGTCTTTAGTGAACATGTATCATGAAGGAGAACCTACCATGATATAAGATGAGAGAACATTCATAAAGGCATTTTTTGATATGACTAAGATGGTAAAGGTCCTCTATGAGGAGAGGAATTTAAGGATGCAAGGAGAAAGTTATAGGCCTCCAAGAGGAGAGGGTTCTCTAGGAGAAGGAGGCCATGGAGATGGTAATAAAATAACATACACTCCACCATCATCCTCACCACCATATTCACCTTCCTCTTTATCATCTTCCACTACCACAACCCTTTAATCTATTCATCCACATATTTCAAAAGGCACTGGTAAATCACCTGTACTTAAACTTGATGTCAAATTTGAGCTACCGATGTATAATGGAAAGTGAATGCAAAGAAGTTGGATAATTTCATTCGTCAGTTGGAGGTTTATTGCAGAATTCATAACCTTCAAGAGGATGACATAAATATTTAATTGGCTTCCTTGAGAATGGAGGGTGCAACACTTATATGGTGAGAAGCAAGGACACAAGATGAGATTAAAAACCATGGAAAGATATCATTGTCTTGGTGTAATTTTAGTGTTTCCATTAAAAGGAAATTTTACCGTCTAACTTACATTCAAAAATCCATTATGGACTGGAAGAATTTTAGACAACTAAAGGGACAAAGTGTTCAAAACTATACACAAGAGTTTAGGAGAAGAGCACTAGTTTTTGGTGTCAATTAATGTTCTCAAGAAAATTTGTTAAAGTATATTGGGGGTTTGCATAGCTATCTTAGACACATTATTCTCATGTTCAATCCCACAAACTTAGATGAGGTTTGTGTTCAAGCCACACATCTAGAATCAAGAGGGAAACATAGTGCATATGAGAAAAGTGATATTTTCCTTGAGTATGAAGGTAAAGGAAAGGGAAAGTTTAATGGAAGAGGAAAGAAAAATGGTTCTATTAAAATAGAGAAATAGAAACCCACATGTAAACAATGTTCGAAAAATGGCCATGATGAAGACCCTTGTTCGCAACTTCATCCAGAGTTAAATCTAAACAAACTTAAAACCAAAGAGAAGGAGAAAACAACTGTGATCATTGAACATGCCTTAGGTTCAGATTCAAGAGATGAAACCAAGATTACAGAAATGGGTTTGAAAGGTAAGAACATAGAAAACACTAGTTCTTCAAGTTGTTCTAATGCAACTCAATATGATGCTACAATAATTGAACTCTTTCATATTAGAGTTGTTTCAAAACATACCAAAATAGACACACTATTTGACAGTGATTCTCAAGCCAATTTGATTTCTGAAGACTTAGTTAAGAGGTTAAATCTAGAAATTGTTACACATCCAAGACCTTATCCTTTAGGCTGGATATGAAAGAATGCAAAATTTCAGGTAACAATGAAGTGCATCCTAAGGTTTACAATCAATTCAAACTTTCTTGACGAAGTTGAACTTGATGTAGCTCTGCTTGAGATTTCAGGTATTGTTTTGGGAAGTTCTTATCTTTATGATAGGAGGGTGGTATTTCATCACCATGAGAATAAGTACCACTTGTTCAAGAATGGAATTTAGTACATAGTTAGAGCGCATAATAAGAAGAGGATTTTGACTCGTATACATGCAGGAGAAATGAAGATAATAGTGAATGCAAGTCAAAATTTGGTTTTGTTAATGTTCAAGCATAGTCATGTTTTAAATGAGACCTTTCAAAAAGATGCATAAAATGAACAAGATGATTTCATTGAAGTTGCTAATGGTTGTAATAATATGTTTCAGGGCTCTAACATGTTGCGTTTGAAAATAGGTAAGCAAGATGTGAAAGATTTGTAGCAGTCTAAATCAATGTTGAATAGTGATGGAAACAAGATGCCAATGCTGAATGGTGCAAAAATCAAAGAACAAGCGCCAAATAAAGATGAAAAATAAGGAATAGGTTCCACGAGTACTAATTTTTTTTCAAAATGGTACATGGCAATGGTGAAAACACTTGGTCAAAATTCAACGCAAGTACAAGGCAAGACAAACTAAAAATCACCATTTCGATAGTGTTCGAGGTGAGAAAGTTTTAAAGTTTCCCTCGAATAATGACCAAGGTGGGAACAAGTTTGTTTATTAAAGGACACATTTTTGTTATGAAAATTCTAGGAAATTGCAGCATGACAGTGTCTACAACAGCAAGACAAGGTCTCCAGAATCAAGGAAAAAGATTAGTTTGTTTGAAAGGCTCAAATTGTTGAATCTAGGAAAATTCTAGTGGATTGAGACTAGAAGGGTGAGGGAACTGTACCCTCATCCACATCTTCAATAATGAAAGATATTTTTGGGTCCAAAAGTTTCCAATGGAGAGAATGAGCAAGTGCTCAGAGTTATGCTCAAAAATAAAAGTTCTCAGAATGATTCGAAACCTGAACGACCACGTAGTGTTCGTCGCTTTGAATCTGGCGCAACTCGTTTCACCAGAAATGGACTATGTATGATTTCATAAATGAGTTTTGTTCACTTTATTAAACATGCATAAAAATGCAGATAGGAGCCTAGTCAGCAGTCTCTACTACTGATGTGGCATGTTGACTGGGGAGGTCAAAGTTTGGTCATTTTCTCCTCTGGCTAATGGGAGACTACCAAGTGGCAGTTGTGGATTGGTGCGATTTGTGGTGAATTGGCATGTTATTATTGGTTTGTTTTTTGACCAATGAGGAGGAGGCACGTGGCTCAGCCTGGGGCCACCACGTGTCCTCCTCACAGTGTAGCAAAATTTTTTTTATAGACCAGCAGGACAGGGGGAGGGTTGAACACAAGACCTCCGCCCCGCCAAAAACACATGCCACTAGTTCGCCTACCACTTGCATCTTAACCTTATAGTGCACTACTTATATTTAAGGTTTAACAGGAATTCCGACGGGGGGAGAGGGGCCCAGCCCCCAATACACATGACCTGGACCTAGAGACCATGGCGAAGCACCGAAGGGGCTTACCCTAAGAGCGGTGGTTTAAACTTAATCTGCCACTATTAACACTAAACTCCATTATTTAAGAACTATTCCGGATTTATCACAAAGCATGGGTTTATGCACTAATCCCATTTAATTAGATTAATGCGGTTTTATTATGTTAATATGGATTAACTTGGTGGTTTGACAAATACGGTGGAGTTGCTATTTTCAGCACCAACTAGCCTGGATAATGCTAGTTAGCTAAATTTAGGGATGAAATTCTGGAGCAAATTGGTAGAGGTCATAACTCAGTGAGTTTTCGACCAAATAAGGAGCAAGAAGAGGTTGACGTACCATTTTTGAGTATTTTAAACTCATTGGTGCAGGTTTCAGCATAAGAAAATAATTTTAAATACATCATTTTGTAAATTTGAGTATAATATAAAGGCCCAAGCCAAGGCAGCTGGACCAAGGAGATGTAGCCCAGCAGGGGTGAACTCCTTCATCAAATCCCTATGTTAAATATGTTGTATGGTGATGTACTATACTTTTATTTGTTGTTGTTTAGTGTTTATTTTATGTTAAATTGTTCATAAAATTAACATGAAAAAAATTCATGAGACTCAATAAATTTCAAGAGAACTTGAACCCTTAAGCACATGTAAAACATCAGTTTCAAAATCTAAAAGAGGAATTAGCACAATATTACTAACATACCTTAATTAGATCACTGAGGCACAAATGAAAAATAATAATGTTTGAAATAGGTTAAAAAATTAAGTATCATGACATTGGCTAGGTAAAATGCAACGAGGAAGTAAGGTCAATAGATTATATACCAATTTGGGACCTCCCCATGCACAAATGTTGCTAGAAATTACGTTCCTATGTGAACATATTATTCCTAGGATTGTGAATCTAAGGAAAGAGGAGAAAAAATATATGTTGGGGAATGTATTTGACTTTTCATGCAGTTCTGTTGCTCATCCTCAGTTGGAATATAGATAGTTCGGATATTTTTGTGACTAGAGAACTGCAACAACAAAGGGGGGTTGCAGTTTTTCAATACCTGTTGTGTGCACTATGAATTTCCATTGGCTAGGTAAAATGCAACGAGGAAGTAAGGTCAATAGATTATATACCAATTTTGGGACCTCTCCATGCACAAATGTTGCTAGAAATTACGTTCCTATGTGAACATATTATTCCTGGGATTGTGAATCTAAGGAAAGAGGAGAAAAAGTATATGTTGGGGAATGTATTTAACTTTGCATGTAGTGTTTTTGCTCATCCTCAGTTGGAATATAGATAGTTCTGATTTTTTTGTGACTAGAGAACTGCAACAACAAAGGGGGGTTGCAGTTTTTCAATACTTGTTGTGTGCACTATGAATTTCCCTATAGTTGTAATTATTTTGATTTCATGTTAGTAGGAAACTATGAACACAATATACCCAATTAAACCTTCTTTATGGATATATAAATTACTATTTATTACATATGCATGCAAATTATAACTATGCACAAAATAGAGAAAAATTAAATAAAAAAACACTAACCATGATTGACACAATATATAACCTAGGAAACCCTTTCAGGAGAAAACCCAGTTGGAAGGTGACGCCACTCTTCTCTCTTTGTCTAAATAGAATATGGTTACCAGTACAAAGAAGTAAGAATTATGGTCGGTGGGATACTACAGTGAAAAATTCCTCTTTTTGTGATCTCTCCCTATCCCTCTTGAATAATTTTCTCGTTTATTGAACAAATGCACTAAAAAATAATGAAACCCATTTTCCTCATAATAACCCAGTTATAACACAACTTGACATCCTACTAGTGATTAGCTTTGACTCCTTTAACCTTTAACTAGAGTTACAATATTCTCTTCTAGATTCTTCTTCATCATATTCATGTGTCTATCCCCTTTTATACTTATAACAAGGGTTGACATGACTTCCTCTCGAGTTATGGTGGTAAATTTTGATAGGTCAACTTCTGGGAGGCATAACTCCCTCATACAAGCTCTAATTGAGGCGATTCTTACGTCGTTGAAAATGCATTGATGTGTGTATTATGGAATATAGATTTATAGCGAGGCCAGGAACACAAAAAGTGTTCATTTAAAGCCTCAAATTGGCTCCTAAATGTTTTTAACATGATTTTTTCCAAACTAAGACTGTCGATGAAAATGGTCCCGCAGTGATTCCTCCACTTTTTCCACTATGAAAGCATCAAGGAGGATGAAAGAATATATTAATGAAATATGGATGAATTCCAGGCACATATTTTTTTTAAATTATTATTCTTCCTATTTTTAATATATTTTTATCTTCACATATATCATAATCTTAAAATACATGCCTCTTTTTTCTGCTACGATTTTTTTTTATTAATCATTTTTAAAATAAGTTATACAACACTGGTCCAGATTGATATATATAATATGAAAATAAATAAAAATACTATTTGATAGTGTTAAGACTCTTGTACCTATCACTAGCATAAGGCCTTGAAATTTCAAAGATATAGTGACTTTCATAATTTAATAAATAATGATTTTCATAATTTCATTGTGTGTATGTGTAGCATTATAAATTTTCCCCCACGAAGGGTGCTTAAATAGTGGGGTGGACTGCATTGAGTGACATGATAGTGGTTCAATTAATGATGGGTGGTAGGGATGCCACCAAATGGAACCATGGATGGGAGGTTGTACTACAAAGAATTGAGAAGGATATGGAAGAAGCATGGTAGAGAATGGTAAAGAGGTTTCTAGATGTGTAGGAGTTCGAGGAAGGAAAACCCACCTCGATCTCAAACCAGAGGCACAAAAGAAAAATAATAATGTTTGAAATAGGCTGGAAAATGAAGTATGGTGACAATGGTTGGGGGAAATGTGGCGAGGAAGGAATTTTGATACATTATATACCAATTTGGAGACCTCTCCATGCACATATGTTGCTAGAAATTACCTTCCTCTATGAACATATTATTTATGGGATTGGAAATCTAAGAAAAGAGGAGAAAAAATGTATGTTGGGGAATGGATTTAACCTTGCATGTAGGGCTGGTTATTTTCCTCAATTGGAAGATAGAAATTTATGATTTTTTGGTGACTAGAGAGCTACAACAACAAATGGGGGGAAAAATGGGGGGGTTTATGTTTTGTAATACCGTTTGCAAGACCTCTTGTATTCACTATGAATTTCCCTATAGTTGTGATTGTTTTGATTTAAATGTTAGTATGAAACTTTGACTATGTAGTACTTTTCTATTGTATTCTCTCTGGGTTTGTTCATTCTGGTGGGTTTTCATTGTTTGGAAATCAGAGTTGTCCCCTGAATTTATAAAAAAATCAATTTTATCTTTGCCACATTCTCTGAATTCTACTTGTTCTTGTTTTGCTAAGGACTCACTCTTGGGTTTTGTATTTCCCCACAATGATATCTTCCATTGTTTCCTTTTTGTAAGTAGTACTCTCCCCATGATTCTCTCTGCTAGTATTCTCTCTCTTTGTGTGGCCCAATATCCATTGGCTCTCACTAGTATTTCGAGTCCCGGGGTGGTGTTCAATTATTTGTTTGATAAGATGGCTAGACAACACCTTTTAAGCACTCAACACACTAGGAAAGTAGGTCACCTAGGTCCCTCCCTCCCTTAACCCACCTCCATATCCCACATGTAAAACCCGTACACAGTGATTTTCCCATGCCACAATCGATAGATATAGAAATATCATCCCTGACGAGGTGTAGAGGGACATTTATGAAGTGAAAGACAAAGTGAGACAAAGCATAATATATATACGCAACATGCATGTGGAAAGAAAGACCAGGGATTGGATCCTCAATGTCACAAATTCAACTAGGTCTCAAACCTCATCCTATATTCAAACAAATTACCTTTACTAGAATATGAAAATTCAAAGGTGTAGGGTGCTCATTGACAATGTTGACACATAATAGAAGTTGATAATTTGTATAGAAAAAAATAGTGGAGAAGGTAGACAATTTGGAAAGGAAAATCAAAAGGTTGATAAAGGCCTTAGGAAACTATGTTAATTCCTCTTCTTTTGATGATGAAAGTGAAATATAACCACATTTTCAGCTGCACCCCCTCCTAATATATGATTAAGCAAGCTTGTTAACTAAAGAAGAACACAACCCAAGATCTAAAATGTCAATGTTTATTCTTAGCAGTTTATATTTTCTGTTAGTTTATGTTTTGAAAGAAAATATGATTATCCATCATTGTTAATAGGAAAATGTTGAACTTGTGCTACTAGCCTGACTTCCCTAGTGGTAGACTAGTCTCAGGACAATTTGCATTATGTATATTTATGCAATATTATATAAAATATCTTACCTTACAATTTTTTATTATAAATTTTAAAAAAAGAGTTGTGCACAAGGACAATGTATTCTTTAGGTACTCAAGGTTAGCACTAACATAAACATATACATTATATTTTGCATGAAAAGTAACATGCCAATTTTAAGAAAACTCAAATTTTATATATTCATACACAATTTTTATAAATAAAAATTATTTATTCTAAAAGTTAATTCGTTCATTTTCTTTTTATACCATATTCAAGCTCATTGTCGAAATGGCTCAAATAATTCCTCAAGTTAACTAATTATTGTTTTACCATCTTCGTGAAAGACCATCATTACCTTGCACCCACCCATAAATACAATTAAAAATACAAACATAATTTAGTTTTTTAAAAATGTAGCATAATAATAAAATTGAGAATAGTAATAATAATTTATTATAAATAAAACATTAACCCCAAATTAAAAAACAAAATTGTTCCTTTATCTAAACTTAAATTCACCAATTTCATAACTTCCATATAAAACTTATAATACCTTAAAATCTAAATAAGTGAACCTTGGGAAAATAAACAAACACTTTCTTCTTTTAAAATTATAATATTACACATGTCCATGGGGCATAGAATAGACGGTGATGAGGTGTACTGTTAAAGCACTATGTAATGTACAGGTTAGTGTTCGAAACTCTATGGGAAAAAATACAACTATGTTAAAGGTTGGTCTATCCTAGGACAAGTGTGATCCCCAAGTAATTATAATGACTTAAATGCCCCTAAATCATCATTTCTCAAACCAAAGATTAAACATGTAGTCATATGACAACTCACACTACTTAACAAACCCATTTTTTTATAATATTACTCATAATTTAAATCCCAATTAAAAATATTTATAATAAAATATAAATAATTTCATAACCTCAATATCAGACTTAAACAGACTTTGAATATTAACTCTATGAGATTATATATATATATATATAACTCATACATCACTAAATTTCAATTAAAAATATTATAATAATATTAATCAATATTTATAATTTATGTGTTAGTTTATTTAAGAAAATATATAACCGTATTAGGTAAAATATTATAAATTTTTTTTTTTAAACTTTAAATAAAATTAAATTTGATTTCGAATTAAGAAAATAAAAATACTTTTATGATTAATTTCACTAATTAAAAAATTAATATTTTTTGTTTTATAACTTATTAAATATATATATATATATATAAACCAAATTACATGTTTGTTATTGAATTCCTGAACAAACTTAAAGTTTAGGGATCGTTGGAAAGAGGTAAAAATTTTGTTTGTTCTTTATATGTGATAGATGAAAGGTAATCTATGTGACACTTTTATTCATTATTATAATCATTATATTATTTTCAAATTTTCAAATTTATTGTAAATTTATTTATTATAAATTTATATTAATTTTGTGATTAATTATTTACATATTAATAGAAGAGTGGGAATTCTATAACAAATAAGATTAGAAATTATTCTAAAAAGTTGTATAAATGTACACCAATAAGATTGTTAAATTGGAAAAAGTTTATAACAAGCATAAATAACTTGAAAATTGGGTCAAATATGCCACACTATAGTTAAAAGCTTTGCACATTATGAAAAGAGAAGGTCACATAGATAAAAGACAAGCGAGTTGGATTTAAATTTAAACAATGGATGTAACAACTTTCTCTACTAAGCATGCCTTCATTTTCTCGCAAGTAGAGACTGAGCACTTCTTGCCCATTCATTGAGGCTCTTTCGTTTGTTGAGCATTCGATAGAGCAATAAAATTTGTGTGATTAGAATTAAGGATTGTCTTGATAGATCTGTGATGTAATAACTAAATTGAACAATTAAAACATGACTCTTATAAGATTGACTCACCTAAAATATGACCAGCTAGTAGGGCATAAATCTACTAAGCTTTTCATGACTCTTATAATATGAATACATAACAAATATGACCATCTAATAGAGCCTATATAGTGTTGGATAAGTATGATGTTTATGGAAATCATAATCCATGATTATTAATGAGATTTTGGTTGCAAGTTTTGCATCATTGCTAATGAAAGAGATGTAAAAAATTTGTTGCAAATCATTTTATGATGAAAAAATCCTTCCAGATGGCTGGTATCCCTTCAAGCTAGATTTTTCATTCTCAACTTGTTCCTGAACATGCCCATTTGATGAGTTGCAGAGATGATGTGAAGTGATACAAATATTACAGGTGATGCCTCAACTATTGAGGTTTAAAATCAAAGTTTGAAATTCATTGTATCACTATTTTCCTTTTAAAAGAAATCTATGTATTTAAAAACACATACATAACAAACTCATTTTCCCTAGTGTATTGTACATGAATGACGGAAATAATTGATTCCCTTAAATTAATACTCATTTCAATGAAGGAAACATATATCATCTTATTGAAGACATTAAAAATAATTCTTGCACCTACAGTTTCGAAGATTTGAAAGAAGGGATGGTATCATCACATTTTGTATTTTAATATTTTTTGTTATCACCAAAAAATGATCACCTAGCCATTTCAAACTAGGTGGATCGAAATAAACCATGTAGGTTTAATTTTACCATAGTAAAATCGCTTTCACTATAAGAAATAATTTAATAAACCACTTTTATTAAGTTATTTCTCATTAAAACCCATGAGAATAATTAAATAAACCATTATTTATTTAATTTTCTCTAGGAATAATTATTAAATCATTTTTTCATAATTATTCCTTGTTACATTTGACTAAATCACATAGGAATAGTTAAATAAATCATTATTTATATATTTTCCTTAACTCCATTCTTGGAATAGTTGTTAGATCAATATTCAACAATTATTTCATTTCACAATTTTATTATTATTCACAAAATAATTAATAAATTATTTTAATTTTTAATTATTTATAAATAAAGATATTTGACCATTTTAAATATCGTTTCCATCTCCAAAAATATAATAAAGTATTCGAAGTGGTTAGATCTATATTTTGGTCAATAATATTTTATTATTCTCCATTTTCGAGATCAGCCCAATACTTTGCTATAAATAAGAGGGTTTTTCATTCATTTCTCACCATGATCATTATCATCGTCACAATTTTCCGTCTCATACTTTTTGAGTTCCCATTATGTGTTCTACATATTGTTTGAGTTTTCACACATTGAGAGAGGAAGATCTGAATACTGAAGAAACAAATACATCAAAGGACCCATCACACGAAGAGGGATCTACGATTCTTTGTAAATATTCTTCATCGGGTGCTATTAATAAAATATTCATTCTTTCAAAGCTTTTCCAAGATTGAGTTATTACATCGGATTCATTTTTTTCTATTTTTTCTTTTAGATCACATACATCTAATTTTCTGCATGTTTTTCTCACATATTTGTTGCATATATGAAGTATAAGTAGCTAAAATTGGTGTTAGGGTCACTATTCACCTGTGACTTAAGTGAGATATTTTTGGTACACCTTCCAAGAAATTTCATACTAACAAATTACAATTCCATTGGTGCAACAATTCGGTTTCCTGGGTGACTTTTGCTTCAGAAATTTCAATATTTTTTGCAGCTATTTTTAGCCTATTTTTTCTATTTATAGATTTTTCTCCATTATTCTGTCAAAATTTTGGATAGTGATGGTTTTATAGTGTTTTCCTCAAGTCATAGGTACCATCCGAGTAGGAGATGAAAACATATGTGCGATATATGACAACCGAGAGACCGAGGAGAAAAGCACACATTTCATTCAAAGAACTATGCTCTGATCTTCAAAATGCACTATTTTGCCCAAAAACTATCTTTTCAACCCTTTTCAGGTTAGCACTTGCGTTTTGAAAATTTTCAGATTTTTTCCAGCATTGCCAAGAGTGTTGTTTGTGTACTAGGTCAAGATTTTTTCACTTCTATTTCAGTCTCCCTTAGGCCTGGATACTCTTATTTTGTCTCTTTGAGGAAGAAAAAATCCCACTAGGGTTTCTATTAAGCCTCCATCTTTTTAGGAAGAGATTGGTTGCGTGAGGAGTCTAAGGTTTCAACATTTTTAGCTATAGGTTTGCTGGGTTTGATCCACTTTATTTCAGCCCTTTAGGGTAGGTTATTTTACCACTTGAACTCCATTTTTAGTTTTCTCTTTCCTTCCCCCTTAGGATCCCCTTGAGTGTCCTAGGTTTGTTGAGCTTATTTCCTATCCTTTGAAAAAAATTTCACCTTTGATTTTTGTTGTTTGTCTACACCATTTTCAATATTTTAGAGCATTTAGATTCCAGTCCCTTTGACATTATATCTTGTAGGCCTTTTTTGTGTGTTTTGAATAGCTTGTTTTCCTCTCCTTGTCTAATTGTTTGATATCATTCTTCAGGTGGGGCTTGTCACTTGATTGGCTATTTATTTTACTGTCATTTTTATAACATTATTTACAATATTTCAAAATTTTATTTCAGCAACATATGGCATCATAAAACATGCTCAATTAACTCATCCATGAAAACACACTTTTTCATGCACATTTACACACCCTAAACGAACTTAAGCTTTGTTAACACCGCTAAGACAATATTTGAAACACACCACATTTAATAATCTAACACACATACATTAAGCCCACTTGGGCATAAGGGACAAACAATCTATGTAGTTAGGTGTAGGATCAATGGGATAGGATTCCAATAACACCCATTTATCATTTACATTAAGGCATAGAATTTTAGCTTGTAGGGAGCTTAAAATCCTTCACCATCCCATAGTCCAAAGTTGGAGTGCATCAAAAACCTGATTCATAGGCAATTAGGCTAGGTCATTGTGTGAGTATTTCTCCTCAAGGCTACCCAACCCATGACAGGGAATTATGTGTGTTGATTTATCACCAATAAGCTCAAGACTCGACCACCCTCATGGGATAAAGGTAACCCTAGTGACCAATCATAGGAAAAAAAATTATAGGACTAGATGTGGGATGCAGTTGGTTCTCTACCCCACCTTTCTCTGGACAATTATGCTTGTAGGGATGAGATTCCTTCAAGTAAGAAGATCTTTGAAATACCATCTAAAACAATAGATTTAGGATTATTTGAGGAATTAGATCACTTATAGGCTGGAGGTCAATTTATTTGATAGGACGGTTTTGTTTGTATTAGAGTAGCATCATTATATAGTGTGTTTACACTTGGAAAAATTGCACTAGGTGCATGGAAAATTTTACGGGCTAATATTCACAGGTGGGCTAATTTTCCATGATTTTTCCAAAAACATATTCACCAATTTCCATTTCTTTATAAAAATGATTCACCCAAATTTTACAATTTAAAATTATTTTACCTTAAAAGTCACCAACATTATATAGATGGTATATGTAAAATCATTATAAATTGGAATAATTTAGAAATACATCAATAAAAGTTTTACATTTTTTTTTTATTTTTTATTATTAGGGACTAGTGATATTTCGCCAATGTGGTTAAACTTCAAGATAATTTTCCATGCTTCAAATTTTCCCTCACTAGGTGTTTTCTTGTTGTTTTTTACTCTCTTTTTGTTATCATCTTTTAGTCCTTTAGTGGCATCTTTATATTGACATCATTGGCCACCTCAACGTTTGTCGCAACAAATTTGAGGCCTTCAACCTCAGTTCCCATTAGGACGTATTACTCCTCCCCGTTGGGTTAGAGTTCATCCTCACAGTCCTCCATAGATTCCTTCTGAATCTGAGTCTACTAATTACTTCGATTACACGTCTTCTCAACCTTGTATTGCCACCATGTTAGGCACCAACACAGGTGCGGGAAACCAAGGTTTTAACTGGGGTCCTAACTCAGGTAATACCACCAGTGGAACCTCAACTGATACGGTCACTCCTACTCCATTGATACCCTTCATGGTTGTTTTGAATCTCCCATATTTTAAATAGCTTATCAATGATCCTCTTCTCCATAGTCCAAATTAGCAATCTATGCCTACTAAACTTCCTTCAGACATCCCTAAGTTTGAAGGAAATTTTGGATAAGATCCCACTAATCATGTTCGCTCATTTCACATATGGTGTTCCTCTAATTCCCTCATTGAAGACTCCATCTTTCTTCGTTTATTCCAACACACCCTTACTGGAGATGCAAATAAGTGGTATGTCAACCAACCTCATGCTACCCATTCAACTTTTGTGACTCTTTCCAAATATTTTCTATCATATTTTTAGTTAACTCTCCGTTATGACACCGGTACCGAACTCTTGACTTAATTCTGTCAAACTTCTGCCACTCGCCTATCTGACCATGTCCAAGAATGGCATAAAAGGAGGAGCATGTGTAGGGACCTTGAATTCGAAGACCATGTTTATATGGATTGGTTCCTTAGATTTCTTTTGGTCCCCATAGGTAAATATGTCACGTCACACTTCCCTCATGCAGAGGAAGATGTGCTCCAAGTAGCTTTAAAATATGACTTGATCTATGCTCAATCAGGTTATGTTTATACCATTCTCCTTGATCTACCTTGGCCCAGTGCTATTAATGCACTGGGGGAATCTCATGCCACAGACGGTATCATTGGATCAATTTCACACCCTTACCCACAACCATATTCTCTACCTCATATGAGTTATGATAAATCCTAGAGGGGACCAATACCTCCTAAAATTATCCCCCTCCACAAGGAAACCCTTATCCATGTCAAAGCATGCCATATGCATATCCCCAACCACATCAACAATTGCCAGGCCAATTATTTCTGAGATTTTTTATCCAAATTTTGTCCCTCGTCCATATGTTCCTTATGCACTGCCTAGCACTCCAACCCCTCCGACACCAATGCCTCATCCTCCCATGCCTCCTCAACCTATGCCACAGTAGCCACCTCCTCCTCAAGGTCAAGTGTATGCTTAGCAGAGCATGACCAATCCCCCCAACACCAAGAATAATAATAAGGGGAAAGGTAACATGAACCAACAATACCAAGGTAATAAGGGTAACTAGGGTCCTCCACCTAATACACCCTAGGTAAATTAGCCTAATCCCGCAAACTAGCAACATGGCAGACAACCCAAGAAGAACAAGTCCCTTCGTATGAATAAGCCTTGTGAATGTTGTGACGTATATCACCATTATACTCATGATTGTCCCATTTTACCTCAGATGCTTCCATTATGGGAAGCCCAATCAACTGCCTCTAGAGGAAAACAGCCCATGGCTTTTCTTCCCATAAACCCTGCTTCATCTTAGCCGAGTATGCTTACCAATCCATTTCCTCACCAAGGATAGGTAACTTCCCAACCTACATAAGGTCAGGAAACCCCTCAGCCTCCAGAATCAGGTCCCAATGATTATCATATTCTCATGATGAATTCTGATGAGGTCAACAAAGAGCAAGTCAACCTTCAGACTCAATCACGCAAGTATGACAAGCCACCTGCTAAGTCTGTGACTGAGTCCTAATCGAAAGTTTCCACTGAGTCTATTACATCGTCAAATGGTACCTTACATATCCCTCATGTAGTTTTTAACCCTATACAGAAATTATCTACAAACGAATCTTAAAAACAAAAAATAAACAATAGCAAGAGCATAAAACATAAAAAATATATACACAGATATTTTCCCCTAGATCCCAAATCAGGATGACCAAATTTACTTTTCATTATATTCCTTTTAGTGTTACAACACGTATATATACATGCAAAAGCATACATAAACCCCAATCCATTAACCCTAGATTAGAACATAACCGTAGTTCCCTTGACCGGATCTACAAAATACCAAGGGCTAAAAACCATCATGCCCCAAAACCATGTGCAAACCCATTCACAAAACCATGGGCGAGTCTGCCCACTGGAAAATAAGGTCCATTTTTTTTTTCTCGGGGCACTGCCGCCCCCCTGTGACCCCCCCGCGTGTGACTAGTCGTGGAAAGAATATAACACATACCCATCATTCTCCCACTTGTTGTTTTCTTTCCGAAGGGGGCCACAGGAGAGCTGAGTCATTAGCCCATCTTTGCAACACCCATTGTTTCTCTACACCAAGAGAAATTCTGAGTGCTCACAGACTTCATCAATGCATCTGCAACATTCTTCAAGGTGTCCATCTTTACCAGAAACACCCTTTTATCCTCAACCATATATCTCACAAAGTGATATTGAACATCATGTGCTTTGTCTTTTAATGATAAGCAGGGTTCTTAGCCAATAAAATTGCACTTTTCCTATCACATTCTATCCTTATAGCTTGCTACACTAACCACATACTTGAACACAACCTCTGCAACCAAATTGCTTCCTTGCTTGCATGAGTGGCTACCATATATTCTGCTTCCGTAGTTGAAAGAGTCACTACAAAATGTGTTTCACTCATCCAACTGACTGCACCTCCAAATAGGCTAAACACATACCCACTTGTAGATATTCTTTGGTCCAGATCTCCAGCCCAGTCTACATCAAAAAAACCACAAATGTCCAACACTCTTTCCAATCCTGGTCTTCCCTGGTAGCACAAGCCATAATCACTAGTGCCACGCAAACATGTGAAACCCCGCTTCACTATTGTCTAATGCTCCTTCCCTGGGTTTGACATAAACTTGCTCAATACTCCCACTGCATGTGCAATATCTGGTCTAGTACAAACCATTGCATACATCAGGCTACCCACTTCACTTGCATATGGAACATGGGACATATCCTCCTCTTCTTCTTGTGTCTTGGGACACTGTTCAACAGACAACTTTGTACCTACAAGAATCGGAACATTCACCCATTTACTATCCTGTATATTGAACCTCTGCAATATAGTCTCGACACACTTCCTCTAGTTTAACCAGAGCTTCCTCTTTGCCTGATCTCTCTTAATTTCCATGCCCAAAATATAGTTTGCAGCACTAAGATCCTTCATGTCGAATTTGGAGAACAATTGGGTCTTCAAATCTTGGATAATTTCTTTGTCATTTCCAATCAACAACATATCATCCACATACAAGAACAAATAAATAACACGGTCACTAATTAATTTAAAATAAACACAATGATCCTCCTTGCTTCTGGTGAAGCCAAGTCCCCGTATATAGGTATCAAATTTCTGATACCACATCCTTGGTGACTGTTTTAACCCATACAACGACTTATTTAATCTGCACGCCAGTTCTTTCTTCCCCTTTACCATAAAGCCTTCAGGTTTTTTCATGTAGATCTCCTCTTCCAGATCTCTGTGAAGAAATGTTGTCTTCACATCCATCTATTCTACCTCAAAATCAATTGCAGTAGCAACAGATAAAAGTATTCTAATAGAAGTAACTTTGGCAACAGGAGAAAAAATATCACCAAAATCAATTCCCGGCACCTGGGAATAAACTTTTGCTACCAACCGAGCTTTGTATTTCTCCACCTTGACTTCTACATTCATCTTCTTCTTAAACACCCATTTGCTCCCATTGGGCTTCCTTCCAGCCGACAACTCCACCAGATCCCATGCCTCATTTTTATGCAAGGATGCCATTTCATCAACCATGGCCTCCTTCCAGAGTTTTCTATCCTCTGAATCTACTGCCTCCCTGACAGTTCTGGGATCATCATTAGTTATAGTTAAAGAAAAATTTCAACAGAATGCATATGGACTATACCTTTCTGGTTGTCTTCTTTCCCGAATTGATCGTCTCACAGCTGGAGTTTGTGGCTCTTCCTCTTCTGAGTCTTCTTTTGTTCTAGAGTCTGATTCATCCTTCTTTAGCTCAAACTCTATCTTCTCAGGTTCCTTTGGTATGAATTCATGTTTAACAACATCTTTCACCTCTCTAAACACCACATCTCGCCTATACACAACCTTCCTTGTTTCCGGGTTCCAAAGCTTGTAACCCTTTAAACAATCCTTATACCCAATAAAGATGCACCTTTTAGATTTATTATCCAACTTGGTCCTTTTATCCTTTGGAACATGTACATATGCCTCACATCCAAATACCCTCAGATTTGAAAGAGAGGGTTTCTTACCAGTCCGTACTTCATGTGGAGTCTTATCCTCCAACGTTGATGAAGGTGATCTATTAACCAAGTAGCATGCAGTCTCCACTACCTCTACCCAAAATTCTTGTCCTAACCCAGTACTACTAAGCATGCTTCTTGCCTTTTACATCAACATTCTATTCATTCTTTCTACAACTCCATTTTGTTGAGGTGTGTATGGAGTATTCTTTTTCCATGCTATACCACACTTCTTATAGAACTCTTCAAATTCATTCTTTTAGAACTCCCCACCATTATCTGTCCTCGTCACCTTTATCTTCTTCTCTATCTGGTTTTCCACCAGAGCCTTAAATTATTTAAATTTGTCAAAGACTTCAGATTTCTTCCTCAAGAAACATATCCATGTATTCCTTGAGAAGTCATCTATGAATGAAACATAGTACACAGACTTACCCAGTGATGGAACCGACACAGGTCCAAACACATCACTGTGCACAAGCTCTAATATCTTGTTTGCCCTCTTAGCACCATAAGGAAAACTCACCCGATTATGCTTCCCATATACACATGTTCACATAAATAGAAATCCAAAGAGCTATTAGACATACCTTCTACCATACCACTTCCACGTAATATCCAAAGGCCCCTCTCTCAATATGTCCAAGCCTTTGATGCCATAGCTTGGTCTTTTCTCCAGAGGCCACTAGGCTTTCCACTCCACTTTCGAGAACCACAGAACTATTGCACCCATCAATAATAGTGTTTCCCTAAAGCTTGTACAGAGTTCCAATCCGAAATCCCTGCATTAATACCAGTGCTCCCTGAACCATCTTACAGGTATCTTTCTCGAACACTGTTTTCACACCTGCATCATCCATCTTGCTTATAGAAATCAGATTTTTGACCAATGCAGGCATGTGCAGAACACCAAGAATTGTTCTAATCCTTCCACTTTGCAGCTTTAGCTTGAATTTTCCACATCCGATGATTCTGGCCTTCCTATCATCACCTAAGAAGACATCACCGACATCATATTTCTCATACTCGCAGAACCACTCCCTATGGGGAGTGAAGTGAAAGGATGCACCGGAGTCAATCAACCATGAATCATGATATACATGTGTATTTGAAGAAGAAGCCAAATACACATCCCCACCTTCATCCGAGGTGGTTTTTGCCTCTGCAGAAGAAGCATCATCAGATCCCTTTCCTTTCTCAAGAGCTTTAGATCTGTAGTCCTTTTTGTAGTGCCCTTCCTTTCCGCATTTCCAACACACCTTTACAAAATTTCCAGGAGATTTAGATCTCCCTCTATATTTAGATCTCCCACTCAAAACCTTATTATTGTTTCTGTTCTAAGACCTTCCTCGTACAGCTAAGGCATCTCCATTATGACCCTCCATATTTATCTGTCTCATTTCCTCTGATAGCAAGGTTGAGAAAATGTCATCAAAATTCAAGGTAGTTGTATTGCTACCTATTGAAATAACCAGACTGTCCCACGAATCTGGTAGAGAACACAACAAATTGATGCACTTATCTTCATCTGAGATTTTAATATTAACAGATGACAGCTGACTTACCATGGTATTGAAGGCATTGAGATGCTCTGTCACCGAGTTTCCATCCTTCATCCTTAGGTTATATAGCTTTTTCCGCAGGAACAATTTATTCACCAAAGACTTAGATTGGTACAAAGTCCCTAGCTTGTCCCACAAGGTCTTCACCGTAGCTTCCCTAGATACATTCAACAATACTCAATCTAAGACACACAACTGTATTGTGCTCTTTGCCTTCCGATCTAGCTTCTTCGAGTTTTCATCTAACATTTCCGTTGGTTTAGTACCCGGATCTTCCGTGATCCACTAATCTTTATCCACCAGCAGATCCTCCATCTTGAGCTTCCACAACTCAAAAATCTAACCATTAAATTTCTTGATCTCTATCTTCCTGCCACTCGCCATCTTCTTTCACTGCAACAATCAATCCCGTAGATCTCCCACGGAATAGGGTCTACCTCAGGCCCGAGAAAAAAAACCCTCAGCGGCAAAGGCATCCCATTGAAGCTGGAACAACTCTGATACCAAATGTAGGTTTTAACCCTGTATAGAAATTATCAGCAAACGAATCTTAAAAATATAAAATAAACAATAGTGAGAGCATAAAACATAAAACATATATACAAAAATATTTTCCCCTGGATCCCACATCGGGATGACCAACTTGATTTTTCATTATATTCATTTTAGTGTTACAACACATATATATACATGCCGAAGCATACATAAACCCCAATCTATTAACCCTGGATTAGAACATAACAATAGTTTCCTTGACTGGATCTACAAAATACTAGGGGTTGAAAACCATCATGCCCCAAAACCATGTGCAAACCCATGCACAAAAACATGGGCGGGTCCGCCCACCAGAAAATAAGGTCCAAAAAAAATTTCCAGGAGTGCTACCCTGCACCCTATGACCCCCCCGTGCATGACTAGTCATGGAAAGAATATAACACATACCCAACACCTCAGCCTAAGGTAGAGGTTATTACCAATATCCCTAAAGGAAAATTACATCAAAATTTTTCTTTAGCTAAATCCACCCATACCTATTATATAGTAGATGACCTGGCACATTCTCCCACTGCCATGTCAACACTGGAAGTCCTCCAGTCATGCCCATCCTAGTGGAAATATCTACTCAATTATTTGGTCGCTGTGGATCATTCATATGATAATATGATCATATTTGACGTTGATAAATCATAACATCCCCCATCTCCTTCATTTGTTTCTTTTCAAATATCAGTCTCAATAAGAAACACCATTGTACAACAATGTATCATTGACGAAGGCACCTCCACCTGTGTGATGGTTTCTAGTGTTTGGAAGCAGCTTGGTTCACCTAAACTATCCTCGTCCACCATTACTCTACGAGCATGGGACAATAATCCATCTTAGCCCCTTGACTTACTTTGCAATTGTCCTAACAATGTTGCCGGAAATACTTCCTCCATTGATATTTAAGTCATTGATGCCTTATTGGATCATAACATCCTTCTGGGTCGCAGTTACACCTATGCCATGTCAGTTGTAGCATCTTTGGTTTTCCATAAGATTTTCTTTCCCCACAAAGGAAATATCGTCACCATCAATCAACTGACATACTATGATCCTAAGACACATACTTCTCCTCAGTCCAAAGTTTCATCTATGACTGAAAATATGATTGTCTCGTCCCTCACCAATGATTCACCCAGAGTCTAGAAAATTTTCACTTTTCTTGGTGCCTACTATGGTCCACCACCTAACCCTTCTGAGCTGAGCTCATCCAGTGTTTGCATGCTGCAAGCGTCACAGGATTATCACAAATGGTCTGGTATTCCCATCCAATAACCAACACCTTCAAAACCTATTGTTCCCAGCTCAACCCAACATACAGGTATAATTCCTCATGGAAAACTTCCTTATGCTAGTGTCTCTCCTAGTCTATTCCAACTAGGAACAACTCCTCCAAACTTTAACCGTTGAGGATCATTTTTGCCAGGCCATTATCTTGCAGGTTAGATACCTTTCTTATTCCCCCCATTAGGAATTTTTCCTATCCCTATCATGGCTACATTAATTTTACCCAATATTACTCTAGGGATCCTAGTCTGGTACATTGAACCCCCCTCAAACACTCCACCTGATCAACTTAAATCTTACACATATTTGAATATGGTACAAACTATTGTTCCTTCCCCTTCATTTGCTTCAGTTCACCTTAGAAGGCACTTATGCCTTTTGTGAAACCCAGTAAGTGGGGGGGGGAATAATAGAAAAAAGTAACTAAAGACAATTCACCCCAAACTACTCCAGGTCCTAATAAGTCTCCAAAGATGACACCTCCGTGCACTTTGTGTGATGTTTTTAGGCATGCCACCAATATTTTTCCAAAACTCCTACATCTCGAATATTTTGTTGTTGACACTTTTCCTGACTCTAACATCCAAGAGGTCCATGTTACCTTACCTGAGTCAGCAAAGAAAAACAAATCATTACACACGAATCACCCTTGTGCTTTGTGTGAAAAATTTGGCCACTATTCTCACCACTATCCTTATCTCGAAGATTTTCATGATACTCGTCAGGATCGTTGTGAAATAGAGGTTGCTCATAGAGAATCCACCTCTTCTCTACCTATGGGTTATGGTACCATTTCTATGCCAAAAAAGGATATCCCTTCACCACAGATTGTGATCCCTCCTCCCAATGTTGAGCTGACTGATAATATTTCTCCTATCCCTCCGTATATGGGATCGTCATATGAGGAATCTTCTAGAGTTCTCTATTTTGATTTAGTCAAACATTCTTAATTGAAAAACCCTGTCTCAAAATTGGTAGATATTCCATATACTAGTCATTCATCCCCTCATGTTGTTGATGTGCATGTGAACCTTGTCTCCCATGTCAATGCCTCAGGTATTTCCTCCAGATAAAGTGGTCTCTCCTCCTCCCGTCTGGCCATATTTCATTCATATGAAGACATCATGGAAGTCATGAAAACCCCTTATTATCCTTGGGACGATATGCACCATCTTGTGTATTTCCTTCCACAACAAACCCATGATCAATATGCTGTGGAGTCTAAACACTTCATTCATGGTGAAGTCGATTGGTTTAGAAATCCCATTCCTGAACCAAATGTTTTTGAAGAAGGAAACATGGCCAATACCTCTCCGACCATTAAAATCAACATTTCAAGTAAATCGAGGATCGAAGAAAATATCACCTTGGGGGCACATTGTACCTCTAAAGAAATTGATGCTTACACCAAGCTATTCAAATAATTCTGTGATGTTTTTGCCTAGTCTTATTCTGAGATTCCTGGACTTGATGTTGCCATTGTTGAACACCATATCGACACATGGCCCAATGTAATTCTTATCCATCAAAAGTTGAGACCCATTCATCCTTCCAAACATGAGGCCATTAAAGCCTAAATCGATCAACTCAAGTAGGATGGCTTTATATATCCCATTGAATACACCACATGGGTGTCCAATCATGTTCCTGTTCTCAAGAAACAAGGGAACATTCTTTTTCGCACTGAATTTCATGACGTGAAAAAATATCGTCCCAAAGAAAACTTCCCCACACCATTCATTGACCAAATAATTGATGAGTGTGTGGGGCATGAGGTCCTTTCCTTTATGGATGGATTCTCCAAATATAACCATATACCTATCTGTTATGTTGGCCAGCTAAAACCAATTTCATTAGTCTATGGGGAACTTTCTCCTATAGGGTCATGCCTTTCGGTTTAAATAATGTTGGGGTCACGTTTCAGTGGACCATGTATTATTATTTCGATGACTTGGCTCATATTATCCTTGCATACCTTGACAATATCATTGCTCGTTCTAGGCTTAAAGCGTAACACATTCATGATTTTTGTACTATTTTCCTCTGATTTCGCAAGTATAATATTCGCCTCAACCACCTTAAGTGTGTCTTTTGTATTCCTTTCAATCGAATTTTGGGCTTCATTGTGTCCAAGGACGATATAAATCTTGACCCTCTCAAATTTCAAGCCATTCTCGAACTGCCATCTCCTTGTAACCTTTTCCAATTACAAATCCTTCAAGGCAAAGCCAACTTTCTTCATTGGTTTGTACCTGACTATGCCACAACTGCACATGGGTTTCTTAAACTCCTTCAATCTACCATTCCATTCGTTTGGGATGACCAAGCTCAACAAAAATTTTATGCCCTCAAACGTGCTCTCACTTCCACTCCCTTAATCAGTCTGCCTAACTTTGAGAGGAACTTCATCTTGTATATCTCAGCTTCTGCCTATTTGGTAGTCAAGGTCCTAATCTAAGAAGATGCTACCTGAAATAAGCATGTCATTTAATATGTCAGTAAAAACCTCAATGGTCCCCCTGTGTCTTATTCACTCGAATAAAAAATTTCGATGGCTGTAGTGTTCTCTGATCAAAATCTTAGTCATTATATTCTTACACATACCACTAGAGTTGTGACCAATTCCAATCCCATGGCCTTCATATCAAGTAGATGGATCATCAATAGGAATTATGCATGTTGGATCGTCATTCTTCAAGAATTCAATCTCAAAATTTTCACACCTAAGATTAAGAAAGGTTTGGCCCTTGCTGAATTCATTTCCGAATTTATTACTAGTGCACCAGATCCACCGGTCAATGATGATCTTCCATATGAACACTTGTTCACCATCACCTTGGATGATCCTTGGTATGACAACATCCTCACTTATTTGCAAACCCATAATTTCTCCCCCAATCTTAATTGTGATGCTCGACAATTCATCTTGTCCTGATGATAAACCACACTGGATGGTTCGAAACGCGTCGACCAAATCTGTTTTGATGTGATTTTCACCAAAATATCTCAATAACAATTTATGTGACATCAAGCCCCTCGTTACCTTCTTATCGACGATGATCTCTATCGTCGTAGTGTCGAAACTGTCCTTTTTCATTTTCTCACGCATGTTGAAGCTGAGAAATTTCTCAATGCCTACCACGGTGGTGCTTGTGATGACCATCTCTCTGAAATGGCCACTCCTCAGAAGATCATGCATGCCGATTAATTTTGGCCTTCTCTCTTCAGAAACTACATTGAGGCAGTCAAACACTATCCCAATTGTCCATTATACGCCCCTAAGGTGCAAGCTCCTCCCACTCTCCTCCATCCTGTCATCGCAATCGATCCTTTTTGTAAATGGACTATTTAATTCATGGAGTGTCAGACCGCATCTTCTAATAACCACAATTATATTATCTTGGCCATTGACTATTTTACCAAATGGGATAAATCCATTCCTACGTTCAATAACACTGCGGCTACTGCAACCCTATTCTTTTTCAACCATGTTATTTCTCAATTTGGGGTTTCGAAACAATTGGTTTTTGACCATGGCCAGAATTTATAAGATGGGATATGGCATGAGATATCCTATATGTTTGGATTTGAACATCAATATTCATCGTCATATTATCCCCAAGGCAATGGCCAAGTTGAAGTAGTCAATAAAATCCCTAAAACTATGCTTCAGCAGATGGTGAATAAACACAAGACCAACTGACACCTTATGCTCTTCCCTAATTTTTGGGCCTATATAACCTCTGTTAAAACCACCACTGGGTTTACTTTCTTTCCACCTTATTCATGGAGAGGAGGCACTCTTACCGATCAAGTGTGATATTCCCTCCCTTTACCTTGTCGTCAAACTCCTATCAGACACCCAACCTTTAGAACAATGAATTATCATGCTTGAGCACTCCAATGAAGACCGTTGTGTTGCATTGAAAACCATTGAAGCATCTGAAATGCACTCCAAAGCTCAATATGACCAAAAATTCCTCCCTTGTACCTTTCACAAAGGAGACCTTGTTATTGTCTATGACCAAGATCATGATGTCCTGGGGCATGGGAAGTTTGAATCATCATGGATATGACCTCACATCATTTGTAAGTGATTGGGAAAAGGGGCATACCCATTAGAGGATTTTGAAGGCCAACTTCTTCCTAACCCTTGTAATGCACTCTACCTGAAGAAATTTTACCCATAGAATTTCCCATTGAAATTCGTGTATTTTTTTTATATTCTGAATTTAGGTAGCTTGCATTCACCCCCATCATCTCATATGTTTTCTTCTTGTTTATTTCTAATGGATACATCATCCACACCTCATATCGGTTATGCCGATGGTGCGAGTCACTTCTCCAGGAATCTTGCCTTGGCAGCTTGGGATATTTTCACCCCTCTGCATTCAGTATTTCATTCCAATGATGTATGCATTGGATCTGCCACCAATAACCAGACCAAATATGATGTTGTGATAGGTTTTTTTAGTCGATGCCCTTGATTGTCACTTCCTTCATCTTCATGTTCATCTAGATTCCCTGCTACTTGTCATGCAATTGAATGGTGTTTATCGTGTGCATAATCCTGTCCTATTTAGAAAATATCTATGAGTGAATCTTTTGACATGTGAATTTGAATTCATTACATTCAATCATGTTCATAGAGACATAAATTACGATGTATATTCCATTTCAAATAAAATCCTAGATTGACATTTATCACATACAAGAAGGAAACCATAAACATAAACAAATGGCAAACCAAAATCATCACAAAATATGCATAACCATATTATGTATCATCATATCAAAACATATAAGTGTTTGGAGTCCACTACTCTAAATATATCTGACATGCCCATAGGATGTTACATAACCAAAAAATGGGAACCATATGTCCCTATTCCTAGTCACTATCATTTCGAGGCTCTTGAGACAATGACTCCATACCACCAGCTCATAGGTATCAAATTTCCTGACCGACCATAGATATGTGTCGTGTGATACCTCGCCACTCTGAGGGAAGACTAGCACACTCATCCATATGCCTATCTTCTAACTCATTTTGTCCGTGCTTAGTCACCTTGGTCAGTAGCTCGTCAAATATATGACAAGGTTCCTATAGTAGAACATCATTGTCTAGTCTCTATCGTGATGTCGATCCACCCTAATCTGCAGCCCCAGGCATTGTGGCTCGAATTATCTTGTCGGTTTCACCGATGTTATATCTGCATCACAAATTTTTAGAAATAAATACCACATATATACACTTTCTAAACTTTAAATGCATCCAAACATGTAGTAACTTTCACTTACCATCTATACCCCATGCTTTTCCTAGTGATAGCGGAAAGTCAAGATCCCCCTTATAGTTCATTCCACTATAATGATATTCATCTATGTACAATAGAATGTAGTCTCAACGTGCAAACAAATCAATTTGGAATACTCGTGGGATTCTGCCTCCTCCACCCCGTCACAATATCTACCCCTAGAGATGCATCCTGGGCTCCTGTGGGCCCCCATCACGGATCTGTACATGTGGACGGATTGTAGGGATATTATCAAAGAAGAATGAACATATAATGGTCCCAAATGAATATTTATCATTGGTATGTCACATACATAAGGTAAACTGTCATTTCAACGATGAAAACATCATATGGGCCCACCCATAGCAGGTCCTATCATCACACTCTCTAACTCATAATTTTCCCTCTAGTGATGTGATGAAAGGCATGAATACCCAAGATCTGTACCACTGCTACGACTGTAGGTCATGTCTCCAACCTCTCTATGTAATTGATCTGAATGGTCATGCCCTTTGCACGAACACCTAGAATACAATGACGATCCACAAAATCACTAATCAACCTCCCATGAGGAAACAATGAATGTATCTCCCCTACCATCCCCAAGGGGGGGAAGTCCTATCAGAAAATATATGTCCTAGATCGTCAACTCGATCCTATGGCCATGTGCCATAGAGGCCTCCTGATTTGGGTCCCAGTAGCTCCCTATCCTCGAAAACAAGGGCTCAACAACCCTCATCAATGGGTCATCCAAGAGCTTGAGAATGCCATAACGAGCCAAAATCCCTTTGACTATCGGATTCCCCTGAATCTTAGCATGAAGAGTCTTTAAGTCTCGTTCTCGCCATGAAATCTTTGTCTCTACCATACCTGCAAAACAACATTATGTTTTTTCATTTCATAGTTAAAGGCATACATTCATAGTCCTCAGCTTCAAATTTCCACAAGCCACCAATATTATTGTTCCTCCTTGCCCAAAACACAAATTTTCCCTAAAAGCAATGTTGGATGCACTATAGGGCCTTGTTTCTACATTCCAGAACGTAGATCAAGCCCCCAAAAGTGCATTTCCATAAGGAATAACAGGGGTCCCCCGTAGCCAGATGAGGCCATAATCAGAAATTCTAAACCACTGAATTTGAAGAGTAAGGTTAGGCCACCTACCTCCAACTCATAGATCCTAATTCTGAAGGCCAATTTTTCCACTATGATCTCCACAAAATTTAGGTCCTTCTCCTCCTCTCCAAATTCTCCAAACCTCACTATGCAAATGAATTGGATTTGGAGGAAAGAAGCCCTTTTATAAGAAATACCCTAGTTTTTCCATCCCCCATTGCGACCAAATTGTAGATCTATTTGATGAACCTTCAACACCATTGGAAAGTTCTCAACGATTTCTATAATGGGTCTTCCTATGTTTTGGTAATTTGACGCTTCACCCGGAAGCCATTTTTTCCACGAAGTTTCAATTTTCCACGAATTCAAACCGAATTTATTCATATGAGCCACCTATACTTTAGTACCACTTTTCCTTGGCACATATCCACTCATGAATTGATTTTTGTCATCAGTAACCCTTATTTACTCATGATTTTTATGGTCCCCCTGTGCCTATCTTACATGGAAGCATTATCAAGTCACCATTGTTCAAAGCATCTAAGATGAGTCATCCTTGCATTCATGGAGTCTTTTCTAAGTCCCATTGTGTCTTGTTACAATATTTCATCCATATTTGTGTCACATTCATCCTGTGTTTCTCCTTTTTTCCTCCAGTTATACTGTTCCATCACTGAAAGGCCCCCATCTGAGTAATTAACCATCCCCTTCAGAATCAAGTTAGTCACTGCCAGGTGAACAACGCATATTATTCTCTGAAAAGGGAAGTCGTCAGTCCACCTCTCAGTTCATATCCATTTATCATCATCCCTGGTGTCAGTCCATCAATCACTCTACTATGATCCCTCGTGCTTTAGTTGAGTATTCCTCATTTCCTCAACTCTGGAGGGCCCTCTTCTGTCGACTTCAACACATTCATTACAGAATAACAGTCTATAGGGTGGTGTACCTTGGTTCCATATTTCATCATCATTCGGTGTCTCGTATCAAGCAAAGGGAATCATCATTTCCCTTTGACTTGGTTGTTTCTCATGTGCTCGACTCCATCTCATTATTGCATGATTGAGAATCGTACACTTGATGATCCGGTGATCCAACAGATTGTACCAGTGATTCCCAGGTGTGTGTGAGATGTTCCAGATCTCATGAGGGGGTGGCCCTTCAGGTAGCCCCCAACATGCCCAAATTAAATCAAATTATGATCCAACCTCAGATGCAGTTCTGCAAATTTGATGGGTTTGATTCCAGCTGCTTGTAGTGCCCACAACATGTTGGCTCCTTCAGATGATCCATTTAGGTCTTTAGAAACCTTTCATGTTCAACATGGATTCTTCAATTGTGGTCCCCCCTCTCCATGTTAGCTTGAGGGGAATTATGTCTCATGTAACTCAGATGTTATTATATTAAGTACTGGCCTATGTTTTCTTAGGCGCATTTTGTATATGGGATTCATTGTATTATGTCCTGGCCCATTAATGCCAACATATCATGTATTATGTACTTTGTAGCTCAGCCCCACATTGGTGGGCTCACCATTATTCTTTGTACTCAGTTATCTTGGCAGGTATGGGTATGCCCCCCCCATCTCATTTGAGATCATGTACTCCATGATAAAATGAGACTTATATCAGATTAGTAGGTCTCGCCCCCTCCATTTTTGTCCTTCCTTGCATTGCATCAGTCGTTTCTCTCTCTCTCAAAATCCTCTTTGTTGTCTCATGGAAGTGTAAGTTACAACTTATTTTGTTCATACGACTTGCTCCTAACAATTGTACATTAGGGGGAAATTTGTTATCACAAAAAAATGATCACCTAGCCATTTCTAACTATGTGGAATGAAATACGCCATGTAGGTTTGATTTTACCACAGTAAAATCACTTTCACTATAATAAATAATTTAATAAACCACTTTTATTAAGTTATTTCTGATTAAAACCCATGAGAATAACTAAATAAACCATTATTTATTTAATTTTCTCTAGGAATAATTATTAAATAATTGTTTGATAGTTATTTCCTTTCACATTTGACTAAATCACCTAGGGATAATTAAATAAATCATTATTTATATATTTTTCCTCAACTCCATCCTTTGAATAATTTTTAAATCATTATTTAATAATTATTTCATTTTTTTTCTTTGTCCTCCTTTTCTAGTTATGATGAGGGTGCCTCCGTGCAATGGTAATAAAGTTGGAAAATCTGCAAATGAAATTCCTAATCCATCTTCTCATTCTTCTTCCATTTTTCATGACTCATATTCAATAGAGGAAATCATAGAATGGCTCATGAAGCCCATGGTGAAGACTAACTTCCCAATTATGCATGATGATGTTATTATTCATAACTCTAGCCTTAAATCTAATCTAGATTTATGTTATCATCTATCATTTACATGCCATGAATCTTTGTACTATGATCCACCCGATAAATATGCTCCACTAGCTATTTTTTCATATTCTCTTGATTTTCAAGTTCCTGGTTCAAATTGTGATGAGATACAAGGAAGTCACATTACACAGGTAGAGGAGCAGGGAGGTGAAGATGATTTCAATATCTCTTCTTTTTATCAAGATCCTCCATGTGAATATGATGTGCTTCCATTCTAGGATGATTTTCAATCTCCTAATATCGGTAGCGAATCAAATGAAATCAATTCTTTTGATCAATTTGTAGCCTCAGGAAACAATAATTCCAATGATGATGACTTTATTGATTTATGCGATCATGAATTCCTAGGTACATCATCTTATTTTTCGGTTCCTCCAAAAGATGTTGATATAACCAAATTAGATTTGAAATCTGAGCTAGCCACAGAAAATGTCCTTATCGAAACTCCCTCCTCATCTCACTATCCCTTGTTCTCTACCATTTGTGATGCATCTACTTGTTACGGAGATACTCCTTGTTCTTCAATTTATTCATCCGATGAGTTAACTTGTTAATTGACACAAGGCGGTGAGATTATCAATTATGAAATGAAATTAATCATATCATTGAGTATCATTTATACCCCATATCATTTCTTGTTTTACATGAAGTCAACTCTTCAAATCACCTTTCTCATGAAATTTATCCATCTCTATATTTGTGATTAGAAGAATCTTTCGGCTTGAGTAACATGATTTTTGAAGTTGTAAAATCTGATCAAGTTAGTGACAAATTTGGCTTCCATCTCATGAGTAGTGGTCTTATTTAAATTGGTGGTATCAGATATCCTCACACCATGCATGATCTGGTTCAATCTTTAGGATGTGATTTTACAATCCTTGAAAGTTTCAGGACTTGCCAGCGAGTCGAGGCACTTCGACTTCCATTGATGGTTATGTTAGGATCTCGCAACTTTGGTAAGATCCCCGAACTAATTCGGGTCTAGTTTTCTTCTCAAAACTCTTCTTTTTGCATGGTTTCACTCGATGTAAATTATTTCTTGAAATATATTTGGCATTGCGGATATGATATTTTGAATTTTCAAGATTCGTTTTTTGATCAGATTCAAGATGATTCACATTCATGCAAGACTCTTGTAGAAAAATCGAGTATGGAATGTATATCTCTCATAGAATCATGGAACTGTGAAGTAAATGATTATAAATATTATCTTTGGCCAAAGGATTCATACCCATCACACTCTTTTGAAAACAACCAGTTCGTGATCCTTCTTATGAATATTCTAATGCTAATACTTTTCATCATCGCACCTAAAATCCTCTTGAGTGTTAGTGAATTCATGGATTCTTTGATGAATCAAATTCTTCTTCACTTGTTTTACCCTAACTTGTTTCATGTGTTTTTTATACTAGCATTCTTTTTTACTTCTTTCAGCGATTATAATGCAAGTGCAGTATGTAACTAGTCAAAAAATGTTTTTTTACACTAGTCACATTAGGAAGATGATTCTATTATGCAAATAATTTCTAGAAGTGTTCAAATTGATTTATCTTTTTTAATCCCAAAATGGGAATCTGATGCTTTAATTAGCCCATCTTATTGTGATTCAATTTCTGATGATCGTCGTTCAACTTACTATTTTGCCATCAAAACATCCATTGAAATTAATTTTACATCCTTTTTTTTATGGTTTAACATATCACTATCTACGTACTTTTCAAGAGGTTGAGGCACTTCCACATTTGTGGGTGGTCATGTTAAGTTCTCACTGTCTTGACACGCATGTTGAATATTATTAAATCTATTTCTCCTCACAAGGTTATCATCGTAATCCCACGCCTCTAATTGGAAATTCACATTTTCAAATATTTTGGGATTTTATGATCCAATTGATGAATGGTTGGAACAATATTACCTGGAAAGCTCTGATGCAAATAACAAGTTTTGATGTTTCCTCATGCTTGTTAAAGAGTTCGGTGTATATGGAGACACATTCGCGAGAATATTCTGAGGTTTATTGAATAATGGTTCTCATAAAAAAGGTAGGAATATAAACTTGTTATAAGTGGTGGCTATGGCCTATATTTCCACTGACAGGCAATACCTTCAATTTTTTGTGCAATCTATTCAAGCTCTTATATTTTTCGTTGCACATAATTTTATATTTGTTTTAATTGATCACGTATTTGTGATTGTAGGTAGGGAGAAATTCTTGTGGCTACATTTGAAATTACATTATATGTGACCTCAAACTTCTAGCTGCTTAGGTTAGGAGTAGGTGTAGTTTCATTTTAGTTTACTTGCACATTCATCTTGCATTCATTTCCAGTGGTTTGTCTTATGTTTCCTGGTTTTGGTTTCACACGATGTTTTTCTTTAGCCACCTTCCATCTTGTCTTAAGGTTTTTTTTCCTTGTTCAATGTTGTGTTTCCTTTATGAGACCTTGTGTGGAGATGCTCTATTGGCCTGAAAGGAGATGTGGAAAATATAAAAGGACTTTGTGAAACCACAACATTTGGGTAACTCTTTGTCCTTCTTCCTTGTCTTGGTTACATCTTTTAGTCGATGATGTTTTGACGAAAAATATGATCCTTACATTAAGAAAGCCTTGTGTCAAACCATGATATCCATTTATATTTTGGAAATATCATGCCTACAATCAGATTTTTATGTTTATATATTTCAGGTTGATTGAGTCAAGTAGATAAGGAAAAGGGGAAAATTTAAATGAGAAAACCAATATCATAGGTTTTATATATTCTTCTATGAAGGGACAACCTCTCTTGCTCTCAATAAGTTGGGATCCCTCTTCCACCCATTAAATAAATAATTATCAATGCAAATTCCTATATAAAATAATAAATAAAGGTGTGTTATGAAACCAACTCAAAAAATAGAAGAAAAGAGAGATCAACACCTTATAAATAAGCCACTTAGAGGGGGGGAAATCATTTACATTACATAAATGAAGAATTATTGGATGATACAAATGAAAAAACCTTATTTCTATATATAAGAGTCCAAGGGGTCACAATATAATCCTATTCGACCTAAAAAAATAATGTAAGGGCACAATAATAATAAGGGGGCTACACTAACAATAGTAAGGGACTACACTAGTAATATAGGGACCTAACATGTCCCTCTCCTTAAAATAATTTTTGTCCTCAAAGCTTGAGTAGATCTGGATGCTTCTGTATAAAATTCTCATCCTCCCATGTAGAATCTTCAGTGGGTAAGTTATTCCACTTGATGAGATACTCTAAAATTGATCAATTTCGTAGATGTCGAGTTCTTATTTCTATGATTGCTTCAGGTTCCAATATGATTTTTCCTTCCTCATAAAGTTCTAGAAATATTGTTTGAACTAGAATTTTTTCACCTATAACCTTCATTAAGCATGAAACATGGAAAATTGGATGCGCTCGAGAAGAAGCAGGAAGCTCCAATTTGTATGCCATAGTACCAATCTTTTGCAACACCTTGAAGGACCATAGTACTTTGGTGATAATTTATTATCATTCTTAGCTTGCTTGAGGGACATTTGTTTATATGGTTATAGCCGTAAAAATGTCCAGTCTCTTACATCAAAAATTCTCTCGCTGCGATGTTGATCTTCCTGTTGTTTCATTCGAGCTTGTGCCAAATTTAGGTTATCATTTAAGAGTTGGAGAACTTGTTGTTGATGCTCGATGTGATATTCCCCTGCTTGAACCTTACAATTTTCTCTTAAATATGATGTGATGGCCAGCGGATGATATCCATAAAGTGCCATAAATGGGGTCATTTTCTCTATAGTATGGAAGGAAGTGTTATACCACCATTCAGCCAGAGGTAACCACTTGACCCATCGTGTTTGTTTATCAGATACAAAATAACAAAGATATCCTTCCAAACATTTGTTCACTATCTCAATTTTCCCATCGGATTGAGGATGATAAGATGAGTTATGAGCTAGTTGAGTACCCAAACAAGAAAATAATTTCGTCCAAAAATTTCCAGTAAAAATGGGATCTATGTCGCTTACAATAATCTTTGCGTTTCCATGTTGCTTTTGAATTGTTTCCATAAATGTAGTAGCAATTGTACTTGCTTTAATGGATAAGATAATGCAAAAAAGTGTGCATACTTAGTAAGTCTATAAAATACCACCATGATGACACTCTTTCCTTCGGACTTAGGTAAACTTGTGATAAAATACATTGAAATCTCCTCCCAATGTTGAATTGGAATGGATAAAGGTTATAGAAGACCCGGGGTCTTAATTGTCTCCACTTTATTTTGCTGGAAAACCAAACATTTTGCCACAAAATTTTGAATATCAAATTTAAGGCCATCCCAAACAAAATCTTTCTTCACCCTGTGGTAAGTTTTTGAAAATCCTGAGTGTCCTTCTAAGGGAGAAGTGTGCAATTCCAAAACAATATTTTTTTAGTTGGGAATCCTCACAAACATATAAGCGATAATCGTACCATAAGGAGTCATTTTTGCAACTAAATGTATCAAATGTACTAGGATATTTCTGCAACTTTTGAATGAGTGTCCGCACTTCTTCATCCTTCTTCCATTCATCCCTTGCTTCGGTTATCCAATCTGGTTGGATAATAGAAATGGCACAAAGAAATTCTTCCACCTCTTCATCCTTTCTTGAGAGTGCATCTGTAAAAACATTTAACTTCCCTTTTTTGTAGATGATTTCAAAGTCATAACCCAACATCTTTGTGACCCATTTTTTCTTCTCTTCTTAAGATAGTATTTGTTCCAAAAATTATTTAAGCCTATCATGATAATTTTTTACCTTGAAGTGTCTTCCCAATAGGTAAGGTCACCATTTCTTTAGTGAATGTAGTATTGCCAACATTTCCTTCTCGTAAATAGATTTCTGTAAATAATTTCCTTTGATTGGATGACCTTCAAAAGAAATGGGTCTTCCTTCGTGCATTGAAACAACACCAATTCCATTTCCTAAGGCATCACATTCCACAATAAACGTTTTTTTGAGGTCTGGTGTAGCTAAGACTAGTGCTAAGCACATTTCCTCTTTAAGATGTTCAAAGGCCTTAGATGCTTCAAGAGTCCATGAAAATGCATCTTTCTTCAATAATGTTGTTAGAGGTGCTGCTATTCTCCCATATTTCTCAACAAACTTGTGATAACACCCTGTTAACTTAAGAATTCCTCACAACTACTTTATGGTTGTGCGGAATTTCCATTCCTTAATGGATTAAATTTTATTAGGGTCTACCTTAACACCCTCGTGAGATACAATATGACCTAGATATTCCACCTCTTGTAATCCAAAGAAACATTTGGAGTTTTTTGCATATAATTATTTCTCCTCCAATAGTTTGAGCACCCTGTCAGCATGTTTAACATGATCCTTCCAAGACCTAATGTAGATTAGTATATCATCAAAAAATACTAACACAAATTTTCTAAGGAAGGATTTGAAAATGGAATTATTCAACCCTTCAAATGTAGAAGGTACATTGGTAAGGCCAAAAGGCATGACCAAAAATTCATAATGACCCTCATGAGTTCAAAATTTTGTTTTTAGAGTATCTTCATTCTTCATTCTAATTTGATGATATCCTAAACGAAGATCCAACTTGGTAAAATAAATTGCTCCATTTAATTCATCCAATAATTCATCGATCATAGGAATGGGAAATTTATCTTTAATAGTGAGCTTATTGAGCTCCCTATAATCTGCACATATGCACCATGATCCATCCTCCTTGTGCACATATACTATTAGAGCAGAGAAATAACTTTGACTAGGTTGAATTATACCAACCTCTAACATTTCTACAATCATATGTTAATTTCACTCTTTTGGACATAAGGATATTTGTAAGGCCTGATGTTTGGAGGAACACTTCATGGAATAAAATGAATAGCATGATCATGATCACGAATATGTCAGAGTCCTTTGGGAGTTTCAAACAACTTGGAATGATTTTCCAAGACATTTTGCAGATATAGAGAAACAGATGATTTTGATGTTGGAACTTCTAGTGAGAATAATTGTGCATTTACACCTCGTTGTTATTTCTTCAGAATATTTTCCATGACATTAGAGCTTATTATATTTCCCAGATTCCCTACGATACCCTGTAATTCAACTTCCTTTCCTTTCGAAAAAAATTTCAAGAAAAGTTCTTGAAAATTAAAAGCTATCATCCCCAAAGATTGTAACCATTGTACTCCTAGTACAACATCAAGACCTCCCATTGGAATGGAAATCATTGGACTATTAAATACATATTACCCCATGGTTATCTTAATATTATGGAATTTTCCAGAGCAATTTATAGTTCCTCTATTTGCAACCATCACTTGACATTCTGGTGTTGGGTATAGGAAGCAATTCAATTCCTTGGCTACCTTACAATGAATAAAATTATGGGTACTACCCAAATCAATAAACACTATTACCTTTTTATTCTTGATATGTCCTTCTATATTCAGAGTTTGAGGAGTGGTAATTCCTGCCAATGCATTACACGATATGGTCGGACTCATTTCTCCTTTCTCTAGGGTTGGTTCCTGGTGTATATCCTCTTCTTTTGAAGTTTCTTGTTCATTTTCTTCCTCCTCTTCATATTCTATGTAAAAGAGTTTCTTCTTAGCACACTTATGAACTTTAGTGTATTTTCTATCACAATTGTAGCAAAGCCCTTTTTCTCTTTTTTCTTCCAATTGTTGTGGTGTTAACCTTGTAGGTTGTGGTAGTCTAGGAGTAGCAATACTTCCATCTTTATATATGTGAGTGGTAGGCTTCCTTGTCACCATAATTTTACATTAATTTTTTTTTCCAACCTAAATGCTTTCTCTAATGAATCAGGTTCCCAAAGGTGAACCTCATGTTGGATGTTATCCTTTAAATTCCATATGAAGACATCAATCATGTGTTCCTCTAGAATTGCAGGTACCCTTATATTCAATTTTTGGAAGTCCTCAATGTGCTCCACCACTAAACCCTTTTGTTTGAGATTTATCAATTGGATAAATAAGGTGTTGCTCTTTGTATACTCATAATGTGATATTATTTCCTCCATAAAATTTGACCAAGTGACATTTTTTTTATGGGAGCAAAGCCATCGATACCAAACAAATGTATTTTGTTCTAAATGTAAAGTTGCAATGCGTACTTTTGTGTTTTGTACATTATTGATATAAAAATATTGCTCCATCTGTAGTATCCATGTTACGGGATCCTTGAAATCAAACTTCTTCATATCCATCTTTGGAATATGGTGGTTCTTCCATCCAACATTAGAGTTTATGAAATCACGAATGACATTTATTTTGTTCTCATCATGAGTTTCCTGTACTACCTTTTCGACATTAGGAATGATTTCTTGTATCAAATTTGTCAAAAATTTCTTCAAACCTTAATTTTAAATTATTCTTCATGTCTTACATGTTAGCTTCCTTGTCCTCCATATTAGCTTCCATGCCATCCATCTTAGATTCCATTCCATTCTTCAAATGACCCATCTTAGCTTCCACGCCTTTCTTCAAACCATACATATTAGCTTCCATGCCCTTTATTCAACCTATCCATATTAGCTTCCATGCCTTTATTCAAACCATCCATCTTAGATTCCACACCTTTCTTCAAAACTTCCATTTCATTTTTTGTTGCTCTTTGCTAGAGAGAAATTTGATGCACTTGATCTTATAATTTTGATATATCATGTTTCACTTCTTCCTCTTCATGAGTCATAGTAGAGCCTTCAGAGGGCTTAGTGGATGTTGAATTCTTTTTAGGGGGAATTTTAGAACCCAATATTGATATATATGCTTCAATATTCCCTTGGAATCACTTCAAACTGATTTTTCAAACAAGACTTATGCAATTTCAAAACAAATACACACCTTTTTCTTTCTTTTGAGGAGCTCAATATTAAAACTGAATTATCTTTGTGCTTTTGGATCTTTAATCTGAAATTTGGTCTTGTAGTGGCCCTTTGAATATTATTTCTAATGCCATAGGTCTGACCTGATTTGGATTCTTCAAGACAAAGTTATGCCCAATCTCCCACAATGACCTAATTATGGCTTGGTTCAGTAGAGAGAATTTGTATGGCGTGCCATGTGTTATTGTTTCCTCCTTAGGCTCTGAAATTGATATACAAGAAACTAAAGTTCGTTTAATTTTGGCCACTTTTTATCAGAGAGAGAGTTATGATAATTTTCCCACGGTCACCTCTTTGAGATGAAATTCAGGAGCCTGAACAAAACCTAACTTCCATAGATCATATCTCTGAAAATGTTATGAACCAAGATCTGAAAATGTTACACGACGTTCCTCAAGATTTCAAATTCTCATGGTAAAAATTTCAACTTCTTCAACTTTGTTGAAAACAATTTATAGCGAAAATTCCATGATGACCTGTTAGGAGTAGTGAAACCCTAGAATCCAAAGCTCTGATACCAAATGTTATGAAACCAGCTCCAAAAATAGAAGAAAAGAGAGATCAAAACTTTTGAAATAAGCCACTTCAAGGGGGAAACCTCCTTTACATTACATAAATGAACAATTCTTGGGTGATACAAATGACAAAATCTCCTTTCTATATATAAGTGTCCATGGGGTCACAATATAATCCTAGCCGACCTAACAATAATAATGTAAGGGCACAATAATAACAATATGGGGGTTAAACGGGTATAACAATAACAATAAGGGGGCTACACTAACAATAATAAGGGACTACATTAGTAATATAGGGACATAACAAAGTGAAAGAAGAGAAAGGCTTCCTAGACAAAGAGGTAAAGGAAACAACTCCATCGAGGTACAACTTTGTTGGGGTATTGTCTAGGACTTCTTGTAGTAGAGAAATTTTTGTGTCCCTGAAATGAATTTTTCAGTGTATTTTCCAAGTCCACTGGCAGAGGAGAAACATCAAAGATGAAAAACTATACTCTGAAAATCTAAAGCTCGCAAATTTCATTACCCTATCTTGATTCGAAAAATTGTGTGATTGGTGACATTTTGTTTGTGTTTAACCACGTAAAGGAATGAAGGAGAATATGTTTATGCACAGTGTGAGTGGGGAAGCCATGGTAATATCAACGATGAATGAATAATTCATAAAGGAATATACTCTACATGAAATAATTGAACAATTCATAGAAATTGGAGTTCTACCAATGTGTCGCCAAGTTTTTTTGTTGCGATAAACACCCTCCAAAATTTTTCTTACACTCAAAATTTTTAGCCTACTGTAGATCTTTGGATCGGCCATTCCATAGTCACTTCTTGATCAGTTGATGCTTTTGAGCTCCCTTCTTAGATTGGAATTGTCAAATTCATTTGCTCACACATGCTCGGTCTGCAACAAGTGCATGAGCTCATTCTTTTACGAAAGCTTGGAAAATCATAGCAAGTTACTTCAATACTATGCATGTGCAATGTACAATCTATGTGGACCGTCATTATGCACTTACAACGATAGTTTATCACATTCTAGCCATGATTTTACTTCCATTTTGGTGAGTTTTGCAAACTTTTCGCTTCTACGCACCTTTGTTTTTTTTAGTATCATTTTCATATTTTCGGTTGTCTCTTTCACTTGATTTCACTCCAATTATTGTCTTTTACATGTTATATTTTCTCTGGCATGTGTTACTTTCACTATTTTTCACATATCGCAAGATTCATTCGCACTTTTGCAATTGTCGTCATTTCGCATCTTTGTTGTCACACAACGTATGTATGCTTGTTCTGTTTGTTTGAAGGGGTTATATTTGTGTGAATGAGTTGGTATAACCATGTAAAAATCATTCACACTCATTCTAAGGTTTAGAGGATTTTCACGTAAGTTTCATCACGACCGTCATAAGGTGTACCTTTAGTGTCGCACTTGTCGTAAATTCATTGCAAAGTTCTCGCATTGAGGGAAATATGTTGTTAATGTGTTCCAAATGATATATGTTGCTATGTCGTCAAAGTGTTTCAAGTGTGTGATCACAATCAATTCTTGTCATTGTTCACATCAGTTGCATGAATCCCACACTTAATCAAATTTGGAAAACTTCCCAAGTAGACAACCTAGCCTCATCCATCCCTCATGAACTACGCGTTGCATAATCTCAAACTTCAAGCAACAACCTTGTCTCTTGGAACTATGCAATGTGTAGTATTTTCCTCCTATAACTGTGCATTTCGCAACCTTAGTGCTCAAGCCCAGCCCCTGAGTCTCATAACTACGCAATATTTATCTCTCGCCAAGAAAACACTACGCATTGTGTAGTCTTAGTCCTCAAGCCTTGGCCTTGATATCTTGAACTGTGAAATCACCTAACCTCTTGTCCTTCCAGTACTGTGAATTTCATAATTTTAGTGATCAAGCTTGGGCCTTGGCCTCCAAAAATGTGCAATCACGCCCTCAAGTCAAGCCTGAACTACACATTATGTAGTCTCAGACCTCAAGCCTAGCCCTTGAGCTCCTGAGCTATGCAATTGTGTAATCACCAGGTCCACTCTACCTTCCATAATTACGTACTTAGCTGAAATAATGCAAAACCCCTTAGCCTCTCACACTGAGCTCCCAGATTGTGCATTTTTCTTCCTCAGTCCATCTTGAATTGCGTATTGCATAGTCTCAAGGCTCAAGCTTCACCCCTGACTTCCTAAGATGCAAAATTGCGCAGCTAATGAGCCTATTTCCTAGCTTGTCACCTAGTTTTGGCTTAGTCAATGGATCAATATGCACCATCTTAGACTGGGGGTTTATTGGATTGATGTCATATTGTCATGAGCGAATTGAAGATGCTAGTACTCTATCATGCTATGACAAGGTGATGAAGAATGAGATAGAGAAGGAGGACATGCTAGAAGGCATATATGGAGATGAAGAGATAATATGATCATCAGGCAAGAGGATGAAGGAACCCCATACCATAACAGAAGGAGAATATCAAAATCACAAGGAAGAATCCTCATATTCAAGTCATAATGAGGAGGAAGAATAAGCACATGTACCATCTTTTCAAGAAGACACAAAGAAAGAACCAACAATAAGGGAAACTTGGCACTGCCACATCATCATGTACTCCATGTCATCAGTTTCATGTCATTTCCTATCATAATTCATCATATGCCACATCATTATTGTGGATTATGTAATTACCTATTCAAAATGTATTTTAAAGTGGAAGTCCAAAGGACACATTCAGAATTTTAAGAGTCATGTAAATTTGAGTATTCATAGGAAGTCAAGCAATCATGAGAGTAGTCAAAGAGTCACAAGGAAGGTGAAGCATCACCTCTTGGTTATATATACACCCTCAAAGTATGATGAAAGAACTTTTTCACCTTGGCTCCTCCCACTAGGAATTAGAGAGACATACTAGTTATTTTAGGGAGCAAGGAGTGGATCAAAAACTTGACTATTTGAGCTAGTGATGTTCATTGTATACATGTGTCTTGGAAATTTTACTTAATTATTGTAGCCTTCAAGGCCAACACATTATTTATGCATGGATTATGAATACTTGTAAGTCTATTTTGCTGATTTTTGTATTTCATGTTTGCTTTCATATGTGCTAAATTAGTTGAACTATTTTGGTTATTTTAGTACTTATCTTATTGAGAATGTGTTGTAATGGTTGTTATCACTGTCCCATCCTTGTGGAATATTGCGCAGGATACTAGACATATCTTTCTCATTGACTGGCTGTAATAATCATCTCATCCTTTTGTGGATTGTTCCACTAGATGTTATATTGATCCTTCTTGTTTGCGTGTGTCTCTAATTGGGTGGTACTGTTACTTGTCTCTTAAAGGCTCACTTTACTCTTTCCCTCCGCATTAGAAGAACTTTGACACACTTGCAACTGAACCCTCACCGAGCACACTTACTTTTTTTTAAAGGAAAATACTCATTCCTCTCTCTTGTTGAAAGTTAGAGCCAAGGAAAATCTTTAAGAATACATGGAAATTGGGCCAATACATCCGATGGTGCTCCTATTCCAAATGGTGTAAGGTCTAATTTGTACTTCACATCGATGAGACCCCTTGGTTGACGGATTTCCAACACCATCAGCATAAGCCTATGGGAATCGAGAGGATATATGGAGAGATTGGAGAGGAGAGTAGAGGGGATTAAGTGTGAAGGCCAGTATGGCCAAAAGGGCCAATTCAATGTATAGCTAACATGGGCTTATGAAAATTATGTGTTAATAAGAGAGCACTCTGGTTTAAATGATTGAGTAATTTTAACAGCCTTCTTCATTGTTGTAAATACCCTATGTTTATCTTATTCTTGTAATTCACATTGAACATGAGGTTGATGTAGGTTGGGTGAGATTAAAGCTCAAAAGAGAGAGAAATTTTAGGATGTGTGTAGGAATGGAGTGTAGAAAGTCGAAAATCCTTTGAATAGGGCCAAAGAATTCCTTTATAAGTAGAATAGACAAAGAACGCTAATCATTGATCGAATAATATGATAAACAATCAAAATACTAGGAAGAATATTTATAAGGAGGAGCATGAGTCTATCCAAAGTGTTGCAGAGGCATTACAAAATTTTTGTAGAGATGGTTGAATGGATATTGGCTTCGTATGCTAAAACCTACAATAGGAAACCAAGAACAAAGTAAAGTCGAGACGTATTTTTCCATTGAAAGTGGAAAAATATTGTTAATTAATGGCGACCGAGAAAAATAACCAAAGTTATGTCAGAGGATTTTTATCAAGGGATAGATTCCCCGGAAAAACCTTCCATGGGAGTTTCTAAATGAGGCTATCCTTTTAAATGTAGGGGTGAAGTGGACTTTCAAGGCATTGAGGTGACATGTAGTTTAAAATTTTAGATTGATGTGTACCTTTAAGAGCCAGGATGATGTGTCAAGGAAAGCTTGGACAAACTTTAGGAATGTCGAGGTAACAAATACGTTAATAGATTGAGACAAAAATATATCTTCGCTGTAGGAATTTTCCCTAGAAGTTTTGGAAGGAGGCATAAGTGACTTGGTTTAAAAAAATTTGGGGTTTGAGGTCTAGGGTTTTCGGTGGATGCAAATGGAAGATAGTCCAATAGTTGATAGTAGTTACTTTAGATTCTTCTACACAAGTGGGAATTCTACCTGTTTCTATAAGCCCCTCCAAGTACTGAGATCATTTATTTTTATTGGAGTATACTGACAGAACCTCGTCTTCCTTCTTCCACCCCTTTCTAAATCATTGTGAAGGCTTATGGTAAGAATGTGTGTCACACAAATTTAGATGAAGGTGATTTTGTTAGTATTTTATCCTCAATTTCTTGGCAAGCTTTGGGTTCCCCTTAGCTTGTGCCTATTACAGTACATAATCGACTAGATTTTAACAGAACCATTAGTGAACCTTTAGGGATCCTTCCTAGGTTACCTATTACTTTGGAAGGTAAAAATATTTATATTGATATTATGGTAGTCAAAGGCCCCTTGGATTTCAATTTTCTCCTTGGGTGAGACTATGTCTATGCCATGAAATTTATCTTGTCCACACTCTTTAGAGTGATGTCTTTCCCTCACAATGGAAACATTGTGTCTACTGACCAGACTTCTTTCATTGGTCTTGATTCTTCCACCAGCCATGTGACACCCTTGAATGTTCCTTAAATGCAAGTGGTATTTTCCCCATCATAGGTTAATTATGTGGCAGCATATCCCATGCATATGATTACCGATGAAAGCAAGCCTCTCACTGCTTTCTTTAATTTTTTTGACCTAGATTCGATAATTGAAAGGGTGAACCATATGGGGGTATGTGAACGTATTTTTTCTTATCCCTATTGATTCTTTTCAGAGAAATTTTCTTCCTTCTGAAGAAAATGTCTTGGAAGCCATGATCAAGGTGTCTCTCTTGACATGTATTTCTTCCAGTTGGAAGCCATGAACAAGTTTTCAAGAGGATATTTCCTTTACTGTGTCAACCTCGTTAAAAAATGAAACATTTCCTCATGAGGATAGTTCTTTAATGTTTCAACCTCACTAAAAAATTAAACAAACTCTAAGCATGGTTATTTTTGTTTCAAGCTCTCATAAAAATGAAATTAATCTATGAAATTCATGAGAATTATTTATGTCTCAAGCTCATTAAAAAATGAAACAAATACCCCTCTAAATAGAGTCTTTCATATGTTTTTGTCAATGAATCTTCATTTCATCTGCCCATTATTAATTTATCATTTACTTAGGAAAATAAAATGAAGCTCGGGGGGGCATGTGCCTCTGCATGGGTACATTGTAAATTGTTGTATCATATTTTGTATATGTGGCAATTTTACTTCTTTTTGTACAATCTTATTCTACCTCTCTTGCTTATCTTGTGTTACAATTTATTTGTAGATGTCGATGCTCCCTCAAAATTGCATTGGTTATGCCGATTGCGCTAGTTGTAGTACTCAGAATTGTCTTCTGCAACTTGGGATATTTATTCACCCACAGATGAGTTAGTTAGTATTCAAGGAATATGCCTTATTAAAAAAAATAAAAAATATTGCAAAATATAGTGCATTTATTGAGCTATTATATGACGCTATTTCATTTGGTATTCAACATTTGACCATTAGGTTAGATTATCAACTCATAGTATTACATTTAAACAGTGTCTATTCGGCAAGAAGTTCCACAATGTTAAGGATTTTTTTGCGGTTCGTCCCTTGGAGAGAGAATTTGATTATATTTAATATCAGCACATTCCAAGGCATTTAAACACAATAAATGATGCATTGGATAATTATTTGTTGAATTGACATTTGCAACATTTGTAAGAGAAAAAATGATATTCATTCACATATTTTACAAGATAAGCTGAGATAATACTAGTAGTTTCCATTAATCAAAAATGTTTGTAAAACGTTTAGCTTTACAAAATTTCGTCCAAGACATATGATGCCCCGTGGCCTTTATTATCTAAATATGTCCATATATAAAAAACAAATATAGCCCTATGACTAGCAGTTAATCATGATGATCATGGTAACATATGACGGTGTGAGCTACTCATCGTAGCAAGCAACTAATCAGCCTAGGAACTCCCACGGTATTCCTCTAATAACGTAGAGGAAAATAATCGATCCCAACATATGTAATATCCACAGTAAACCTCTCCAAGTTGTGCTCAAGCTCAAATAGGGCCTCTGCTACATCAGGGTTTGGTACCACAATAGTTGTTGGTTGCTCACCACGTATTTCAAATACACATAATTTTGATGGTCTAATCAGGCCCACATTTTCATGACTATCTTAGATAATTAGTTTTAGATGTAAAAAAACAAAACAAAAAATTGAAAAAACACAAAGCAACCAAAATGTGAAATTCATACCTGTCACCTCACTGCATTCCTGTAGGAAGTGGGATATCTGGATCACCAATGTAATCCATGCCCGCATACATATAGTCCTAGATCATGATTCTCTAATGTTCCAGCTACCCGAAAAATTCAGGAGTAGATCTCACAATTGGGCCATCACCACCAACATGGCGTGTCATCAATGAAACCCACTGTAGCATATGAGGATCTCGAGGTCCTCCTGCATCTATAGAGACCTGTGGGGAAATAAGAGGAATCATCTCTAGAGAAAATGATATCATGATGGCACCATACCCATAGTTTTTGAGTTTGTTTATCTTTGCTCTAGTTAGTTTCCCTTTGAGATTGGAAATAACCCCCTCACACTAGTTGAAAATGGTAGGTTGTGAACACTCCATATAAATATGCATTTGGGCCTTAGTGAGAAATTGAAGCACGACACTTCCACACATTCATGCAACAGTGAAATTAATGGTCTTATACAAAAGCCTATCGATAGTTTTTATGTCAATTTGTCCGTCTTTGAGTTGGGACTCTTGAAAATAATGTTGTCGTAGGTAAGTTGTTGTTGTTTCTCTACCTGGTTTGTGCCCATATAATGATTTACCAATCCCACGACGTGAAAGCCCATTCACAAAATATATGTTATCTACATTTATGGAAATTCTTTCATCTCCAATCTAGAAACATTGTTCCTAAACATTCAAAGTTCTTACCATCCATGTTAGCAAATCTAGTTGAGCTCTCATTCCTGGGATCATGAAAAATTTGTATAGATCACAATATTTCAAGGTTTGTAATGTTTTCGGGTCATTTAAAGCTTCCACATCTTGAATTTCATGTTCTCTCTCCCTCCATTCCATTTTTTCAATTAAAAACCCTGAAAATAACAATGGAGGATGTTTAGAAAAAATGTGATAAAATTTGCAAGAAAATTATGGTGTTTTATTAATTTTTTCAAAACCCTTGGCGCTGTGAGCGAACCTCTTTTATAAAAAGAGTGAATTTGTATGGTTTCCCTTTGGAAAAAATATGCACATCACTTTTCTCAGTGTTGCAAAACGAGTTGGTGTGTGCAGTCCCGATGAGGAGTAACTACACACACCGAGGGAAACTTTTAAATTAAATAAAACCCTATAAAAATACTAAATATATAGTGAAATGAAAAATGTAGCAAATCAAAACAAAGATAATGGAAATAGCTCTTACCTTGAGAAAACGGTTCATGAATTGGTCCACCAATGTGATTGGAATCTACCTCTGAAGTTTTTCATTAAAATGCACTCTCAATGGCTCTCAAATGGTAAAAATAAAAATGGTGAAAAGATTATTACTTTTTTTATTTTTAACGTCATTTTAGGCTACTTAAATTTTTTTTTTTTTCCTTTAACTTCAGGAAATTCAAAATTTTAATTTTTTTACAATGTTTTGAGTAGTTACGATAATTTTTTAATTTAAAAGTGCAGGACACAGGTTTAATTATGAAAATGAATCATTTTGGAAATGAGTAATTTTTTATCACTCGTTCAGGATATTTAAAATTACGAAAAAGCGAAACCTTGGAGTTTCCTTTAAGCTCTTTTCTAACTCTCGAAATATGAAAATATTGTCGAGTAGGCTTGTCTGTTTCAAACTCATTAAAGAAAATGAAAAATGTCTACTTGATATAAGTTAACCCCTTTTACAGATCATGTAGACTATTTACGAAAAATGTATACTTTGACTAATCATGGTTAATAGAGTTCTCTCCTGCATTATTTTACCCTTTTCCGAACTTGAGAGACTAAATTTATGAAAAAGGACATCTTGGAGTTTACTTATGTTTTTTTTTTACTCCCTAAAATTGAAAAACACTGAGATTTTCTTTCTTCAGGATCGTTAAAATTTACATCGAAAGAAGTGAATGAGTTTTCTTTTCGTTTATTTTTCAAACTCTCTAAACATGAAAATGACATCTAGTTATTCCTTCACTAGACTCGTAAAACATAAATAATGCAGGACTCGTAAATCATGATGAGACCGAACCACTCCTTCCTAGGGTTCGTTACAAATACTCTGAAGGAATCATCTAAAGGATGAGATTACAACAAAAGAAAATGTTTTCCTCCTCAAGCTTGCACAAAAATAAATAGGTACTTGCTAGTAATGGCGGGGGGGGATTGGAAAGAAACATTCGTTTTTGAATTATGAACGGCAATATGTCGCTCTTGGACATAACACTCTGTCACCTTTATGTTCGAGTTGGGAAATCCATTTGTCTCACAGCTAATCATACCTTACTGAAAGTATTCAGCTGGTTTTGGGTATTATTTCCGTGTCAAATCCTGCCAAGTTAAAATGTTGTATCATTGATATGTTCAAGAGAATTCCAACCTCAGTTAAAATTTCCTTGCAATTTGTAGTCATTTATCATGTCGGTCATCCCTAAGTCAGTCTTGGATCACTCCAAATTTGTTCTTCAAAACTTGACATGAGTTTCATGTCGTAATACCTAATGGGACAGGTTACTTGCTATCAACTTTAGCTCATTATCTAGGAAGTTGATCTAGAAACCTTTTTCAATACCTTGGAGCTTGCATGCCCTAATGGGGACTTTCTTGCCTTCGACAACAGGTTCGCATCATTGACCTTCAATCGAATGATTCTATGAGTGTTCGACTTCAAGACATATTTTCTCACTTCATAGTTTGTACTGAAAATACCTTGAGAACCATTGTCATTATTGGTGGTTTTTCTCACACTTTTTAATGGTTCACATCACTCACTGGTAATCAAGTGGTTCCTACCATGTTTGACTTTGAGACATTCACTCACATGGTTTGATTCATACTATGGATCGATAAAGATGGATCTCAAGACCCTGGATATATTTTCATCCATCCAGGCTACATGGATTTATGTATTCATGATTGTAAAGATAGATCCATATTCGATGGTTGTGTCCATAATATGTCTACTTTTGACGTGGATATTTGTGTATTTCCCTATTGATTCATTGAGTTGTTTTTTCTCTGAGTATGGGAATGCTTACCTTAATGATGATTATATATTGTATTTTAACCCTTGATTGATTGTTTTAGGTCTCCAACCATGGTCTCTAATTTGAACTTTGGCATGATAAAGCACTTCAGTCCTCAAACATCATTTATGAATTTTCACTTTAGGGGGTAATTTGTTACACATCATTTTGCAACCATTAGGAAAATGGCCTTTAATATGGATTTTTTGCTATCCATCAAAGTGTACCAAAGCATTCCCCTACAAGGTTAAAAGCTTAGCAATACCAAAGAGTATTATAATTCTAGATTACATGGTCCAGAAACCTATTTTTTAGCACTTGCGCGGTTCCCTAACCAGATTCTACGCATATGCATCTTTGACCATTAAAGCCAACGCAAATATATTCTTTGTATTACACTATGAACTATGCACATGAATCAACGAAATTAAAAATAAAAAGTGAATTATAGAAGCTTTGTTATAGGAGTATTTCCCAGCTAAAAGCTTCAAGCTTATGCTTACTCATGCCTAATCCCTCTGTTCATGGACCTAATTCCCTCTCTTTGTGGAACCCTAATCCCTCCTTTTGAGGATCTCATCCTGTAGGAAGAGTATCTCAAACCTCCTCCTCTTGTCCTATAAATAAAACATGGACCTAAGGGTTAGGGAGTACTGTTGAATTTAAAATTATGATGTTAAAATAGGGCTAGAAGGTGTTTCATATAAGGAGAATATTGGAGACCATTGGAAGGAGGCATACATCATCAAGGCTAAGGTTGTATTATTTCCTACTGTATTGTTCAATGGAGTTGATGTGTTGTTTATTTACTTCTATATTTTCATTAATAATGATATTAAGTACTGGTTTCCTTGATCACTAGTATGATTTTTATTGATTCATTTATGTATCATATGCATTTTATCTCTTGTTGTTAATATGTTTGCAGGTCTGGATTCTGAGAATTGAGGAGTTGCATCAAACCAAAGAAAGGATATTCATCAGGAATTTCATTTGAAAGGTATGGGTTTCATATCCCAGCATTTTTTCTTATGATTCAATAGGAATGAACTCAAGGAAAGATTTACTAGTTTGTTTGTTTGTTACTAGATTCAACCATTGAATCTAAGGAGATTTCTCTTGTCCGCAAGAGGAATTTGTCCACCATAACAACCTTAGACTAGGAAGAATAGAAACAAAAGGATTTATCACATGGTATATATGGGATATTTCCTAATCATGGAATTCAATATTAAAACATTTCTTGTGTGCATTCTATCAAAATAAAGATGCGCATTCTCCAGGATATCATAATTGGCATACATGCTCACCAAATAGGATGAAATGACTAGATTTTTTTCAACTTCATTGAATAGATGTAGATGTGGACTTTCATTCCATTTTCTAATTATTCAATATTAACACATGACTACAAAATAAAATAATATCTACTACACTCTAAAAAAATATCAAGTTGCTACATAAATAAAAGAGGTGCATTGAAAAAATACACCAATAGTATTTTCAAATACTCAAATCTTTCCCCATCGACAAACCTAGTTGTGCCATTTTGTTAAACACTTTTTTTTTATCCTTAAAAAAAGTGAGCAAGAAAAAATAAGAATTTGATGTGTATATATGCTCGAAAATGTTGTTTTAAATCCCACCCTTATGGTCCTATTCCTCAATTTATCGTTTATGCTAAGCTACAACACCAAGTTTTCCCCATTGAAGCTACTAGGTCCACTCAATCATTTTCATTTTCATTTATTTGAGTATAAAAAATAGCTACTATTTGAAATTGATATCATGGTAAAAAATTTTGTTGCTAAGTTGACCCGGGGAAAGGAAATTATTGTTAAATAAATTATGGACTCATGAGTTGAAATAATAGGTGACTTATATTGCAACGTCGAGTAGATGAGAACTATGGACCATGATTTCTCTAATTGTGACCTCCTTATTGACCTTAAACCTTTATTTTATATGAACCTAGTTCCATTAGATATTGGAAACATCATGTAAGTGTTGAAGCCAAAGTTCAAACCCCTTCATGCATTAGTTTTTTATGAAGTTGAGTGATTTATTAACATTTGGGAATATAGTGAAGGTTTCTCAATGCAAAAAAAATACATCATAATTTTTATGGTTGAACTAACCATATTTGATTCACACCTAGAATATTCATTTATGCATTGGGTTATTGTTTAAGGTTTAGTATGTGAGCATGGTATTCCATGGCACATGCAAGCATGTAAACTAGGTGGTTGATTTTACTCTGTATGACAAGTATGGAACTCAATCAGGTGGATGAGGTTCCATTATCAACATTATTAATGATCCCTAGACATAGTAGGATTTCCAATTGAGGAGCCACAATATAAAGAGCAAGTCCTCGAAAGGGGAGTGCTCCCTTTATGCCATGATAGTCGTTGAATCAATGCCCAAGGAATCTTGGTTGAATTGGTGCACATTTATTTTGAATGATTTATGGCCGCATTAGGGGAATTTTGAGGTATAAAATGGGACTCCTAAGGAAATTATAAAATAATAGTGGAAATAATAAAATAATATTAGATTACATCATCAAATTTTAGAGGGGAAAAAGAAAAAAAATACTTTTTCAACTCATACTTTCAACTTATCTCCTTATGGGTTTACTCAAATTTCGAGTGGGAACACTCATTGGATACATAATTTGATTCCTCGTCCAAGGAGTACCCATGTTTCATAATTTCAATAGACTCTGCTACACGAAAAATGAGAAATACATAAAAAAACGTGATTACAGTCGCGTTTTTTCATGTATTTCTCATTTTTCGTGTAGCAGGGTCCATTGAAAGTAGGAAACATGGGTACTCACTGGATGAGGAATTACATTTTGCATCCAACGAGTACTCTCGCTTTAAATTTGAATAAAACCTTAGGGAGATAAGTTGAAAAAATATTTTTATTACTTTATTATTTGTTAATATTTTTACTTTTTACCCCAAAAATGGCGAATCATCCCCCATGGTTGACATTATCATCTTGTATCCAATTTCTTCTTATAAATTTTATTTTGGTTTTAAATTTTTCATAGGAGGCTCATTTTAGACCTCAAAATTTCTCTAATAGGTTGCACTTACATATTTTTTAGGTTCACCCTTTATTTTTTTATTTTTTCTATTTAATTTTTCTATGTATAAATGAATGCTTCCACAGTAATGCCAAATTTAGTGAAATAGAGGTCAAGATACCCTAACTATTTAGTATGAGCCATAGATAATTTTCTAGGATGAAATCAAGCCTTCAACAAGGATGCATTTATCAAATGATATGATAAGATGGTGGTAATCATTACAACTTTATCAAGATAACCCAATTTTTAATTAATATGCACAGGGGTAAAATTTATTTTTCTATGGATATATAGAATGCTTACATTCAACCTTCTATCATAGACACAAGCTAAGTTAGAGTGTCACCACTTACATTTTATTTAACAGAGAAAGCTTTCAATAAAGAAGTAGTTCGATGGGTGGGAATGTAGAAAAAACAATCACCCACTAGCTTCACCTACATTTTTCCCAAAGTGTTCTAACAATCACACCAAAGAACTTGAGATAAGAAGATAACATAACAAGACCTTGTCACAAAGAAAGTAAGTGTGCCATTTTAGACTCCAATATTTAGGATGAAATGACAATAGGGCCTTTAGTATGATAGAATAAAGAAACTCTCATTTTTCCCATGGTTTCCATACGACTAATTCCAAATGATGCCACATATATATATATATATATATATATATATATATATATATATATATATATATATATCATAGGTCTTACGATGATTGCTAACTAATAATCATTTCTCTTATGATGGACATTACAAAGGCTACTAGCATTGGTGATATAAAATATTCATCACAAAATGTTTCCTCGCTTAAGTAAGTATACCTTAAGCAGTATACTAACTATAGTGATCATCGATCATGTGACACCATTAGATTCCTCTTTCAGTCGGTATTTTGATGACATATTAGTCATTAACTCATTAGTGTACCAATGTATGGTAGGAATTGGAATTAAGATGAATTTAAAAAACGTTGATAATACGACTATAGCACGTTTCACGTTTAGAAAAACCCTATTTTGCATTATAATGACAAAATTTCATCGCAGTAACGACAAAAGCCCATAAAAAATGACTTAATTTTTATTTGTGGCAAAAGTGTGGCTTCACTCATTTTTTTGACGATTTGGAGTTTCTTCTTTTTTACCACCTTCTTCAAGTTATCTTGAGACTCATTTTTCTTAGTTGATACTGATTTTGAAATTCCCCGGGCTTTAGATATACCATCGAAATTTAGGGTTTGACCCTTTTCCTCATATGAAACCAATACCTAATGTAAAGGGTCATTGGTCAACTGATGAGGATATGGCATATTAAGGATGGCACAAACTAATGAAATCCCAATTGTAATGAAACCTTCACAAAAACCAGGATTTTAGAGAGGGCTTAGACCATAATGGATCTAGTTCCTCTAAAATCCCCCTTGACGCTTATGGAGTCACTTGGTTACCATTCTCTCTTCTAGTGCCCAGGTTCCCACACATGTTTACCTCTAGTGCTTCCCCCCTTTGCTAGGTTTCTTCTAGACCTCCCACTAGCCTCTCATGGGAAGCTTAGACTGGCTTGGGAGAAGCTTCAAATTTGATTCTTGGTTGCAAAACCATTTTGTTAACTTTCACTTTCATCTTTACCTCTAGTGTGGAAACCCAGATCAAGGTTTCATTTTCTAGAACTAGTTTGTAATCCACTATAACTATGTCCCCCATGATGAAAAAAAACTTCTAGATTATGTTGTTGTTATCATTGGTAAATCAAACAAGAAAAGATGACATTATTTAATGTCAGGCAGAAGGATTTACAGGGCGGAGAAACATTAAATAATCTGGAGTATTTCAAAATATCTAAGGTCTAAAAGGAAAAATAAAATTGTGCACTGAAGGAACTAGTAAAATTCACCTTTGTGCGTATTTTTCTTCGATAAGCATTCCTTTGCGCGACTTTTCCTCAAAAATTTGCACAGACCTAAGAGTGGCGGAAGTCACTTTCCGAGACCACAAGACACACTCCAAGACATCGATCCCACACTTGAGGCCACCTAAGGACAGCTACCCAAGCCTCCTTAGGACCTCAATGGAGAACACAATGGAATAAATGTGGCACACAATGGAATCACCCTCCTCTCTTGGGTCACCTTCCATAATGTACCAAGAGAGGGAAGGAGAGTTTGAATTCTCCTATAAAATTCCACTGTTGGCCCTCGTTGTTTATCTTTTTTTGTTTATGAAATACATATTATTTTGTCAAACTATCCATATATTCACCATCATATCCACATTTTTTTGACCAAAAGATGCATATATAGGTATTTAAATTATGTTTTTCAATTATTAGTTGTTTTTATAAAAATTGAAATTTAAGTGCATTTTTGGACAGCTTCAGAAATTTCCGTAATGGCCTTATGGTTTGCATATGTGTAGGACATTTGGGCTCGAGATGGATATATTTCTAGAAGGCTTGGGAAATAAGAATAAGTGTACACCTATTGGTACAATCAAATAAGAGGGGACGTAAGTGCCATCGTTTGGATTATTGAAGTTGTTTGACTCTATTTAGAGCTTTTGTATTATTTTTTTTAGTTTAGTTTTTATGTTTGAATATGCATGTTATTTCTATATCTAGTATGTTTATGTCTTAGCATGTTCCCTAACTTGCTTGACTCCATTTATTTTTTTCCTGTTACCAAGAACTTAAGGGGGAAAAACCACTCCTCTTAAGTAGGTGTGATTTGGTACATTCATTCGCCAAATACACACACACAGGATTGGCAACTCCACTAAACTTTATTTCCAAGTTTATTTGGTTGTGCCTTTTTTACAGAGACCTCCTTCTTTGATGAGGAGTTGGGCTGGAACTACCCCCTTTCTCTCCTTCACTACCTGATTCACCCTCAGTGACAGGATGAAGCTAAAGAGCTCCCAAAAAATTACTTTGCAGGAAATTGTGCGGCTTTTTTACAGACAGACACGCCCCAGTGTGCGTGTTCAAAGGTGACTTGCACACAACCTTCGCGCATGTCTCATCCTTTTGCATGTGGAAACTAGAAGTAATATTTTTTCTACAATTTCCATTTGTTTCCTTGCTTGTAAGGTGACTCGCAGCCCATAATACATCTACTAGGACTAGTTGAGGTGCCTACAACTTTTTAAATCTCACTTTTAGCTGTGTTTAGTAGTTTAGGTGTTAGTTTTATTTCAAGTTAATTTTAGAAAAGTTCACACGTAGTTTAAGTAGGAGGCAAATTAACTTGCATGCTAAAATAATTTATGTTTTGCGAATTAGGTACCAAAAAACACTTCGATAATTAGCCAAAGTAAGTGGCCCAAGTCCACACATGCTTAGCTAAAATATTTTCATTTTTCTAGTGTAAAAGTCATTAGTTTAGTTCAATTTTTGCACTAGGATTCAGGACCAGGATCGAATTGTCTATAGAGAGAAAAGTAATATCTGCTGCCTTTGCGCCCTCAGGTGATCCTGGGCAAGCATATGAACACTCTATATCAATTACTCACCATCTCCCTATAGTTGATCATTTAGATTAACTAGGAAAAATTGAAAGCAGGCCATATCTGCACATGTTTTTCTTTTGAGCAAGGAACAACAAAACATAGTTTAAATAGGGGATTTTGAAAAGGATCATTGCATATCCACATGTTCAAACTATGCGCTTGTTCACCTTTTGTTCACACACATCCACACCCTAAGTAAAGTAAAGACACCTAAAACTAACTTAACGAAACTCACTAATTTCTCCCCACAAGGGCCAAAAGAGAATTTATAGTGTAAGTTAGGACCAAGGGGGTAGGAATCTGTAATGTTCTGAAATGGAAATCAACAACTTTTACACTACTGAATCAATTCCTTTGTCGGAAATATTAACAAGGCTATGTCAGAGATAGACTGAGAGGGCTTTTACCAGTTATTTCACCTCTAAAGAGAGGATGAGAACCAGAGGCTTCCTGGCCCTTTCTCAGACTCTGCCTATAACTATGCAAATATTTCTTCCTTCTGGAAGATCCTGCTCAAAAGAGATGAGCTACAGAAACATATGAACTTAAACAAGCAACAACAACAAGGAAATATATTTACTCATGAAATGTGAGAAGAGTATAAATCTGATATAAAATCTGTAGCAGCAAATGATATACAAAGTCCTTGAGGAAAATTCCTCTCAAGGTTGGCTCAAATCAACCTCAAGGGAAAATGTACATAATATGAAGAAACACTCTACTACACAACCCAACAACTCTATAACTGCGCAGTCTCTAAGGGAAAATGACTGCAGACTGAAATATACAAGATGATATGACAATATGAGCTCAAATAAGAAGGGGGAGGAAGCTCTCAACCTCGGAAAATAACTAGTTAACAATCCTTAGAAGGATTGGTTGAAATACATATACAAATGATAAAATACAAAAATGCTGGAGTATTTGGGCAGCTACTGCAGTTCAATAATAATACATGAATGGAGAAGGGGAAGAATTCTGAAAACAATATGATGACCTCCTCCAATGATCTTCTAAGTGAAATGCTGCCCCTTTCACTAAATATTACACTCTTTGATTTCCCTGGTGAATCCTCCTACAATTTCCCTCTGAAAATAATGCTGTAAGAGGGAGTGACTGTGCTGGGGCTGAGATGAAACACTTGGCCCTATGCTAAAATATGCAATAAAGCTCTGGAAATTTCATTTGCTGATTTATTAGAGAAATAAGAACTCCTCCTCTTCAAAACTAGCTCAGGAAATGATGGGATGATGATCCCTCACTGCTACCTCCAGTAACTCCAATGAATATTCCCAACAGAAACGATGTAGCTGAAAGATATGGCTTTGGCCTCAAGCCTAGATGTGAGGAAGATAAAGATCAGCTCCTACAAGGCTTCCCAATGAAGGAGGGAATACTTCTAAACATAAATCTCCCTCGTGCTAAGCAACACAAGCTATCTTAGTTGAACAATTGATGAGAGCTGCAAATCAAAATTCTCAAGCATGAAAATGAACAATGGCTCTCCTTCACCTTTTTATGCAAGGAATGCTTCCTTGCCATGGACCCCACCCATTAGGGTTTCTCTCATCCTCTAATTTTCCCTCCATTCAAACTGTGCAGTCTTCTTGAGCAAGCTTCTCCTCTTAACCACGTTGTTGACTTGGTCAACCATGGCCTAGCTTATTTGCTTTTAGCCCTTTTCACACTAGGGAATGCCATATTTAGCCACTTAAGTGACTCTTTGCACCTTAGGAGAGTTTATTTTGCTACTACATGGGCTCCCTTACCCATTTTATTTCTTTTATTAAAATAAAATCAAAATTAATGTTCCAAATACTTTATTTAAAAATTTGGAATATTACAGTCCTCCCCTCCCAAAACTTGCTTGTCCTCAAGCAAGAGAAAGGATGAACTGAAAAAGATCCTCCACTCAAGGCATGGAGTCTGAAATATTCTCATGTATATCCTCCATCCCCAAGCAATCAACCAAGAAAAATGAGTCACCCACCAACTAGGCAACTCTTGAAAATACTCCTCCACCTTGTGCTCATGTAGAAAAGGTGGGCTAAAATGCTGAACATGGTAAGCTGCATAGCCTACCCCACTTTTTCCTCTTCTCCACTTAGGATAAGTGAAGAGTGTATGTTGATCCTGGGCTAAAAAATACTTTCCCTCAAGTGGCAAGATGAAGACTAGATCTCCAAGGATCTCTCCTCCAACACTGCTAATCCTGCTGCCCCAAATCATCTCATTGTGATGAGTTGGAATTCATCATCATATGGCATCCAAACAATCATATGGCTCACCTCCAAGAGAAACTAATTTCTGAACATGGTGACCATATCATCTCCCATACTTGTTGGCCGGATAAATCGTTCTTGCGGACAAGATCGATCTCCCTAGTACTAAAAGTATCTAGCAACAAACAGCCAAATAAACTAATATTTATCTAAGAATATATGATCTACGAAAAGCTCTATAGAGGTGTAAAAGACTTACCATATGTCCAGCGCTTGTTTGAAGTCGTTGTTGTCCCTCGTGCACTTGAAGGAGTTTTCCTCATAAACCTGTAGTCACAAACAAGAAAAATATTACATAGCACCTGTATAGAAATCATCATAAACCATGCTTATCATAGTGATCAAGGAATCTATGAAATAAACCATTAACTAACAGCTTATTGAGAAAAATGAGTATATTTGTATTAATTTCAAAAGAAGGAAAACCTTACAACCTGAGCCTTGATGTTGCACAGGCCTTCCTGGGGTCTGAAACAGGAGTCTCCTCTACTTTGATAAGCTTTTCACTCCTCCAACCAAGACAAATAGAGGTATGTAATCTCTCCTCACAAAATTCTTAGTTAACTGAGTCTGAATCTCAACAGTACTTAACCTCAAATATTCTTAAGCTTGAACTCCCCTTGAGGCTACCCAATGCCTCTTTTTATAGTGGAAAAGGCGAGGTTTTCTATTCCAACTATGAAGGGATAGAATCCTCCTTCAAAGGGATAATCTCTTCACATCAAGGGGTTAGCTCCATAAGGTAAGGGATACATGCACCTCATAAGAGTGGTTCTGCCACTGCAAGATTCTTTCTAGAGGCTTCTAGAATTTAATTTTATTGAGATTTTTGGAATTTAATTGTGCCTTTTTTATCTTACAGGGGTCTACACCTTTAACATAGATAAAGTGCATTCAGGTATGCAAGAGAACTGAACATTAGGTGCGAGACCGCAGGAAAGATAGAGAGAAAGTGCGACACCAAAGTTTAGGAGATTTTTAGGAACTTTTCTCTAATTTTCAAGGCTTGACATGAGGAAATGATATGTTAGACTTGAAAAGGGAGAAGTATGAGTAATAATGAGCTCATACACATAGCAGAATGTCAAGATGACAATTTTTAGTGTAACAGATTTCCCCCTAAAGTGAAAATTCTAGAATAGATGATGTTGAAGCCTGTCATATATTAAGAGTGCAGTACTTTATCATTTCAAGGATCATCCTTTGGAAACCCCGGTCAGAACCTGTAAAAACATTCAATGCAAAATATATATATATCATCGCTGAGGTAGGTATTCCCATACTCAGATCAAAACTAACTAGAAACTAATTCAAATTGTTCTGATACAGGAATGATTTTGAGTACATCACAGTATAGACATGTGTAGAAACAGTATGGAAACAACCATCTGTTCATAAATAGTCCACTGTATAAATGATAAAAAAATTCCTCGCAGCCTGGATGGTAGAAACTAGATCCAGGGTCTTGATTTCCGCATCTCGAACTAGTACGATTCTATCCATGTGAATGAATGTGTCAAAGTCGAACATGGTAGAAACCACTTGATTACCAGTCAATGATGTAAACTATTTAACAAGTGTGAGAGTAACCACCAGTAATGTCAATGGCTCTCAAAGTACTCAGTACAATCCATGAAATGTGAATAAATGAGCTGAATTCGAACACATCACGGAATCATTCAATTGAAGGCCAATGATGTAACCTGTCGTCGAAGGCGAGAAACCTGCCATTGAAGCATGCAGATTTCAAGGTACTGACGATTTCTGGATCATCTTCCTAGATAATGAGTTGTCGTCGATAGAAAGTAATCTGTCGTAGGCAAGCCCACAACATGAAATCATAGATCAAGTTTTGAAAATATATTGGCAAGGACTGACTCAGGGATGGTCAAAAATGGATGACAGATATTTTGCAAATGAATGGTTTATTTGAAATTGCCTCTTGAACACATAACAACACTACAGATGGCTTGGTGAAAATTGACCCAAAGCTAATACCCAGAAACCGGATGAAGACTTTCAATGAGGTTTTATTAACTGTTAGGCAAAGGATTTCCCAACCCAGGTGAATGAAAGTGTCGTGTTCAAGAGTGGTTAACTAGATTTTCGAAAAATCAAAATACAACAAACAAGTCCATTTTTCTCTCTTTTCCCCCACCATTTCTGGCAAGCACCTTTTTATTTTTGACAAGCTTGAGGAGGATAACATTTTCTTGTTTATAAGCTCATCCTTCAGATGAGTCCAACTTAGTTTAAGATTCGAACCCTAAGAAGGAGTGGTTCGTTCCTGTTTTGAAATTGAACAGGTCCTTTACTGTTAAATTTTAACGAGTCCAGTATAGGAGAAACTCGGCGTTTTTTCAATTTTAGAGAGTCAGAAGAAAAAAACTTAAGAAGACTCCATGGGGGTACTTTTTCATAAATTTAGTCTCTCGAGCTCGAAAAAGGATAAAATAATGTGGGAGAGAACTCTATTGACCGTATTTAGTCAATGTATACCTTTTTCGTAAATAGTCCATTTCAGTCTGTAAAAGAGGTAAACTTATACTAAAGGGACAATCATTAATTTATTTTAACGAGTTCAAATAATCAAGTACTTGGCAATATTTTCAATTTTTGAGAGTCTAAAAAGAGCTTAAAAGAGGACTCCAAGTTTTCACTTTTTCGTAAATTTTTGAAAGAGTCTGAAAAAGTGATAAAAGTATACTCAGTAGTTTCGCTTTTTCTGTAAATTTTAACGAGTTCGAAAAAGGGAAAAAAATGTACTCATGGTTTTCACTTTTTCATAAGTTTTAACGAGTTCAAAAAAGGGATAAAAATGTACTCGTGGTTTTCACTTTTTCGTAAGTTTTAACGAGTTCGAAAAAGGGATAAAAATGTACTCGTGGTTTTTAATTGTTTTTTAACGAGTTCGAAAAATGAATAAAAATGTACTCATGTGGCCGACTTTCAATTTAATTTATGAGCAGGAAAAGACGGAAAGAACTCGTCATTTTCATGTATTTTACGAGAATGAAAGATAGCAAAATAATCTCAAGAGTTTCATGAGTTTAACGAGTCTTGAAAATAACCGAAATTGACTCACGATAGGTTTCATTTTTACAAAATCTTGAAACAGAGAAAAAATATGCTTCAGAGTGGTTTCATTTTTACACAAGCTTGAAACAGAGAGAAAACTGTGCTTGATGCCCCCTAAGCGTAACTGCTAGAGTGCATGCCCCCCAAGCTTCATTTCATTCAACTAAGTACACTACTGGTAATTAATAGCTGGATGGAATGAAGGTTCATTTATGAGATTATATGAAAGACCCGACCTAAAACTGTAAGAAAATTATGCAAAAACTAACCTAAATATACGACTTAACATTTAAGAGATCTAGTCAAAGACTCGACTCAATTAGGGGAGGATTTGTTTCATTTTTTAACGAGCTTGACATGGAGAAAAGAACTATTCTCATGGCAATGTGTTTAATTTTTTAACGAGGTTGACATAGTAACAGGAACTATCCTCACCTACATGTTTCATTTTTTAACAAGGTTGACACAGTAAAAGAAACTATCCTCGTATCTACTTTCTACAATCTACCTATATAACCTACTGATTCTTTTTTTTTTTAATGAGGTTGACACAGGAAAAGAACTGTCCTCATACCATTCATTTTTTAATGAGGTTGACTCGCATCAGAACCATCCTGCAAACCGATTCATTTTTAACGAGGTTGACACAGTAAAAGGAACTTTCCTCATACCTGATTCATTTTTTACGAGGTTGACTCAGTAACAGGAACCATCCTCAGAAACTACTTATTTCTAATCTATTAATCTACTCTCTACAATCTACCTACTAATTCATTTTTTAATGAGGTTGACACAGGAAAAGAACTGTCCTCATACCTGATTTATTTTTTAACGAGGTTGACACAAGAAAAGAACTTTCCTCTTGGAAGCTTGTTTCATTTTTTAAACGAGCTTGACACAAGAAAAGGAAGTATGCTCTCCACTAACTGATTCATTTTTTAATGAGGTTGACACAGTAAAAGGAACTATCCTCACACTCACTGATTCATTTTTTAATGAGGTTGACACAGTAAAAGGAACTATCCTCGCGGGCCACTGATTCATTTTTTAACGAGGTTGACACAGTAAAAGGAACTATCCTCAGACTCACTGATTCATTTTTTAACGAGGTTGACACAATAAAAGGAACTATCCTCGGACTCACTGATTCATTTTTTAACGAGGTTGACACAGTAAAAGGAACTATCCTCGGACTCACTGATTCATTTTTTAACGAGGTTGAAACAGTAAAAGGAACTATCCTTGGACTCACTGATTCATTTTTTAACGAGGTTGACACAGTAAAAGGAACTATCCTCAGACCAACTGATTCATTTTTTAACGAGGTTGACATAGGAAAAGAACTGTCCTCTCACTCACTGATTCATTTTTTAACGAGGTTGACACAGTAAAAGGAACTATCCTCAGACTCACTGATTCATTTTTTAATGAGGTTGAAACAGTAAAAGGAACTATCCTCGTGCCACTGATTCATTTTTTAACGAGGTTGAAACAATAGAAGGAATTATCCTCAGACTCACTGATTCATTTTTTAACGAGATTGACACAGGAAAAGAACTTTCCTCTCAAACTTGATCATCGCTTCCAATTGGAAGAAACACATGTCAATGGACACACCTTAATCATGGCTTCCAAGAGGTCTTCATCAGAAGGAAGAATAGTTCTCTGGAAGGAACACATGTCAAGGGACTCAAAAGGGATAATAACATCGCGTTCAAATAATCCCATAGATTTTTCCATGTCAATTACCGGATCTAAGTCAAAGGAAGACGAGCAAACAGTGAGAGGCTCGCTTACATCGGTAACTGAAAACATGGGACTAGTTGCCACATAATTAACCGGCGGTGGGGTAGATATCACTTTCGTATGAGGAACATTCAAGGATGTCAGATTATTGGTAGTCGAATCAAGACTACAGAACGAAAGCTGGTCTACAGTCACAATATTTCCATTGTGAGGGAAATACATCACGCGAAAGAGTGTCGATACCACAACTTTCATTGCATAGACATAGTCTCGCCCAAGGAGTAAATTTAAATCCAAGGGGCCTCGAACTACAATAAGATCAATACAGACAGTTTTACCTTCCAAAGTAATAGAAAACTTAAGAAGGATCCCCAAAGGTTCACTAATGGTTCTGTTAAAAGCTTTCAGATTCTGTGTAATAGGCACAAGCTGAGGGGAACCCAAAGCTTTCCAAACAGTTGAGGATAAAATACTAACAGAAGCACCTTCATCTACCTGTTTGCGGTGTATGTCCCTACCAACAGTTTTCACAATGATTTAGAAATGGATGGAGGAAGGAAGACGAGCTTCTGTCAGTCTATTCCAATCAAAGGAAAATACCTCAGTACTTGGAGGGGGTTCTGTAGAAACAGGTGAAATGCCCCCTAGCATAGAAGAATCTGATGTAACAAGAAGAACCTGAGCGGTATGAAGTTCACTCTCTACAAGGAGAATGGGATCGACCGAATGTGAAATCGAATCGACCACTTGATCAACTAATGGATCATCAACTTGAGTGATATGAGTTTCACTCTCTAATGGAAGAGTGGGATCGACTGTACTTGAAATTAGATCAATCACTCCGTCAGTTGACGGTAGGTTGGGAGAAAGTTTACGGTAACCAGTTGGAAATTCTTGTTGTGGAACAGTAAGGTTTTCCAACAATTTTGAGGCTTCATCCATGTGAGGGCAAATGTGAGTTTGATGACTCCCTTTGCATAACTTACAAGGAAACCTAACTTTACCCTTTTTCCCAGAAACCTGACTATCACTGGTTGATGTATCAACGGAAAGTTGATGAGATTTTTCTGACCATACTTCCAAGACCTTTGGAATACCGGGACAATTGATAAGGAAGTGGTCACCCTTACAAAGCCTGCAAGGGTATTTGGGTTTACGATGCATGTTGGAGGTTTCCTCAACACAACTAACACTTACATCCATGGTTGGTTGGTTGACTTCTTTCTTATCTTGCTTCTTCTTCTTCTTCTTCTTCTTCCCTTTCTTCTTCTTCTTAGCCACCTGGTTACTAGCGTTAAGGCTTTTACCAAGCGAAGAGGAAGAAATATTAGGCGAAGAAGGTAAAGGGTCAACAGAAGGTTGGCGATGTTGAGATGGTGAACTCTATTGAAGTGAAGCATCCGTTTGAGGTGGAACAATTGGAGTATTCAGGGCCAACGAAGTTGAAAATAACCATATCAGTAAACCTATTGTAAATCCAGGTAATGACAAAGTAGCCATATAAGGAGGACCAACATTTCCAAAGCAAGGAAAAGTACTAGGATTCTCATTAAGAGGGGTTCCTTGGTTGTTAAATTCCGAAACAGTTGCCATTATATTCAACTTCAGTGAATTTTATTAACAATTTAAAACTAAAATTAACAATTAACAATTCACAATTCACACCTAACAATTAAAATTCACAATTCACACCTATGGTCTCTAAAAGTAAAAACAAACAAATTAACACGCGCTATCAAATCTAGGAGTCAAACCACATACAAACAGTAACTTCCCGTACTAAAAAAACTAGTTGGTGATGAAATCCAACATCGTAGAATTTAATACAGAAAGGGCAGTTGGAACAGTTACCCCGACAACCTTCTTAATGAAACAGACAAGCACAAGTTTCTTCACAAAACCATCTCGAGTGAAGAGAACCCCCCAAAGAGTCTAAGTGAGTCTAGTCGACGTCTGCTCCAGGTACAGTGAGATCTTTCCTTTACCGTCACCTTAGGAAATAATCTTAAGCTTATGGACACTAAGGTTACCAACAGTAACAAATACAACTGGGGGAACAGTCTATGATCCGATTCCACGCACAAGGGCAGAGTAACAAAGCTCAATCCCCTTGAAGGCTCCTTGACATGGTTAATCCTAGGTTTACCGACAAGTGACCCCAGGTTCCTCGACAATGGTTAATCCGAGGTTTACTGTTTTTAATGCGCACAGATCTTCTATCTTTCCCAATGAAACAGAATTTATTGTCTCAAAGGTTCGGACATGATCTCGTGATTAACTCCTTTAAGAGAAGCTTCCCAGAATGTACCAATTACAATTGGATTTATTTCCTACCGCAAGATTTATCTACTTGTTTGTTTTAGTTTCTTTGGAAAGTTAACTACAACCTATTCCAAAGCACTAATCCTAAGCTAGATTGGTGGAAAGAGCCCTAAAAATGTAAAAATTACTAGATGAATTTTAATTAAGCGTTGTGTTATTTAGGCTTTTATTACTCAAAAGGGTAAATGGATATGAAACTAATGGTGTTATGACCCGACCCAAAACTAAATGCAATCGAATATGATAATGTAATATTTTCAATTCGATGAATCCTAACTAAAGTAAGGAGAGAGTTTCCATATACTTCCAACAATGCAAAAATTGATCACTAAGATAAAATATAACAAATTCTCTAATGCACTAATTTCATTATGAAAAACTAATGCAAATCAATCCCAAAACAATTTTTATATTTTTGTGTTTTTAAAACAAGCATAAAAACATCTAAATTCAAATCAAAGAAAACTGATCTAAATCTACGATTGATTTTTTAGAATGTAAACTATGCAGTTGTGATCTATGCACAATTCACTCATATTCTAAAAATGAGAATTCTAATTATGCAAATGTGATATATGCAAGAGAATTCTCAAGCACAAGATGATTCTAATGTAATCTAAGAACCAATCAAGTGCAATTCAAGAAAATCGGGTGAGAGTTCCAAAGATCAAAAAACACTCAAAGGCGATTAACACTCATACACAATTTAGACTAAGACAAACCTCCAAGTAATGACCAAAGGAAATCAAATTAAGAATTTCTCAAAAAAGAGACTCAAAACACCCAATTAACTTAATGGAGATTAATGAGATGAGAAATTTGTTGAAAGAAATTCATAAACAAGGGATTTTCGACAGAAAAATACAGATCTGGGTAGATGCTAAGAATCCTAAATTAAATCTAAACTAAACTGGAAAAAATAAATCTGAAGTTTTTCAAAAATTTTAACAGGGTCCGCAGGTCCAGAAGTAACAGGTGTGGTCCCGCACTGTTTACTTAAGGAAAGTGTGAAACTTCCCGCACTGTGCAAAAGAGCAAAGTGCGGTCCCCAGAAAAGCTCAAGAAAAACGTAAAAGATTTCAAAATTTCAAAAAACAGAGAAAACCTTAGCTACCCAGGCAGATATCAATCAATCAAAAACCAGGAAAAACTTTTCCTCAAATCAAAATAAAAGAGAACCAAAAACAACAAGTTCTTTCCCCAGCGGAGTCACCAATTTGTTGGCCAGATAAATCATTCTTGCGGACAAGATCGATCTCCCTAGTAATAAAAATATCTAGCAACAAACAACCAAATAAACTAATATTTATCTAAGCATATACGATCTACGAAAAGCTCTATAGAGGTGTAAAAGACTTATCATATGTTCAGCGCTTGTTTGAAGTCATTGTTGTCCCTCGTGCACTTGAAGTAGTTTTCCTCGTCAACCTGCAGTCACAAACAAGCAAAATATTACATAGCACCTGTATAGAAATCATCATAAACCATGCTTATCATAGTGATCAAGGAATCTATGAAATAAACCATTAACTAACAGCTTATTGAGAAAAATGAGTATATTTGTATTAATTTCAAAAGAAGGAAAACCTTACAACCTGAGCCTTGATGTTGCACAAGCCTTCCTGGGGTCCGAACCAGGAGTCTCCTCTATTTTGATAAGCTTTGCACTCCTCCAATCAAGACGAATAGAGGTATGTAATCTCTCCTCACAAAAGTCTTAGTTAACTGAGTCTGAATCTTAACAGCACTTAACCTCAAATATTATTAAGCTTGAACTCCCCTTGAGGCTACCCAATGCCTCTTTTTATAGTGGAAAAGAGGAGGTTTTCTATTCCAACTATGAAAGGATAGAATCCTCCTTCAAAGGGATAATCTCCTCACATCAAGGGGTTAGCTTCATAAGGTAAGGGATACATGCACCTCATAAGAGCGGTTCTGCCACCGCAAGATTCTTTCTAGAGGCTTCTAGAATTTACTTTTATTGAGCTTTTTGGAATTTACTTGTGCCTTTTTTATCTTACAGGGGTCCGCACCTTTAACACAGATAAAGGGCATTTAGGTACACAAGAGAACTGAACATTAGGTGCGGGACCGCAGGCAAGATAGAGAGAAAGTGCGACACCAAAGTTTAGGAGATTTTTAGGAACTTTTCTCTGATTTTCAAGGCTTGACATGAGGAACTGATATGTTAGACTTGAAAAGGGAGAAGTATGAGTAATAATGAGCTCATACACATAGCAGAATGTCAGGATGACAATTTTTAGTGTAACAATACTCCCCTTGGAGCATGTGCTGCAAAAATAATGGAGGTCTCTCCTCCCAAAGGGCACATCCACCCTATGAGTTCCTCCCTCCTCATGATACACATGGGGCTGTTGCTGACATATGGCTGATGTGAACTAGTCTTCAAGAGATACCCAAGCCACCCCATCAAACATGTAAACCATGAAATGCCTTCTCCAAAAATTCAGACTCTCTAAATAGCTCCTCCCACATGAAGGAAAGAGGTGAAGCCTGGAAATCATGGGCTGCCCATTTTTTCCCCTGAAACATACACCATGCAAAGTGAGGAGAATAATACTCCCAATGGGCCTCTACAACTCATGTCCCACTCTCCAAACAAAGCTTCCCATGTACCAAGAAAAATCTGCAATCCATGGGAGCAAGAACCAATAGAAGCAAGTTGTCTCATGACAACCGGAAAGTGGATCATTGTCCCACCAAGGGAACCTGTGCAGTGCACTCCTTGCTTGCATCAAAATAGAAAGTAACAAGTTTCTTTGTAGCCATTTTTTTGCTGCCACACTCATCCTGTAATATTTTATCATGAAAACATATTTTGGTGCCAAAGGTGCACACCAAAACCCATGTGGCTTTCCCCCACAATCCACTGCTAAAATAGCCATTATAATTGTTGCAATAGACCATAAGCATGAAAAAATATAGTGTGCAAGAAGGGAAGATCCTCCTTGATATAATATTCTAATCATAATAATAAGAGAGTGCCAAACATAAAGCAAATGGTTACCTCCCTCATCGTATACTTTGGCCTTTGAGTTGAAATGGCTCATGTGAAAATTCCCCCTTACTGCAACATAGTAGGGGAGTGGTTGTGCCAACCATATCATCATCTCTTGGGCTATGCATCTAGCCATATGCTGATATACATCAATTAGAAAGCCCTCCCAAGTGGACTCCTACGTCAGTAGATAGTATGCATGAGAATGCATGGAAGAAGAATCCAAAGTTGTTGCATGTAGGTGTCTCTTCTTGTGCTTGTGAGCCCAAGCCAAGATAATCAAAACAGAGAAAGGGATGCTGCCATCCATTAATTCCTCATTCTCCTCTCCTACATGCCTCCAAGACACATCACTTGTGAAGTGGTTTTGAGAACACTTCAGCAAGTAATCCAAGCTCTCAAGTGACAGTATTGCTAGCCTTTGGAGTAGGGCCACTGTCATCTCAAAGCTCCCCTCTTTGAAATGAATCTTGTCAAAGACTCTTCCCATCATGTTGCTGCAAATGTAGAGCCCCTCCCATGAAGAAGGTGCTTCTTGGGCATCCAAGATCAAAGAGAAATCCTCTTGCACCATGTTAGTGCCTCCTATTGCTCCCGCAACATCCAAACAAAATTTGAGCAACAAGAATGTTTGTTGCTCCTCCATACTCCCACCATACCAAACATGAAATGAGAACATGATGAATGGTAAAAATAATGCCAACCCATCATAATGCACCCATGCTCCATTCTGGTTCATGGTGTAAGTATCCTGCCATCTCCTCCTCCCTTTCAAACCCCATGAAAAGGAATAGGTCACATGTTGGCCAAACTCCCTCAAGAGAAACCAATGCAACATGGATTCTTGCTGCCCTGTATCATAGATCTGCAAGAGGCTCACCATCCTCTTGCCTCCCATCCACATCCACTCAGCTCCTAGTGGATGCTCCTCATCTTTTTTCAACTTGGTACCTCTCCCACAAGAGCTACCATCATCCCAAAACAAGTTTTCCCTTTTGCATTTCATGGGACATTGAAATGAAATCTCCTCCATAGAGAAATTTCTAAACCCCAACCTCACATGTGGTACATGGCTCATCAATGGTGCATGAGGATAATGAGGGTTTCTCTTCTCAAGGTGGCACAGTGCAGTAGAAGTCTCCTGCTCTAGACAATCAGCTTGCCATGGTATGCAATCCCTCATGGCATGTATTGCATCAACAAGAAATGAAAGCTCATGCATACCTTGGTAAAGTTTGGAAGAGTCTCTTCCCAAAATGTGCTAACTGCCCCAGCTGCTGAAGATGGAGGCTACTCCTCCATGAATGTGACAATGCTAGCATGTGCCCTCTCTGTTGGTGGTGAGGTCTCCTCCATCCTTTGGCCAAATATTCTGATCAATATCTGAGAAAAATCAGCAAGAGTAGAAACCCTTGCATGCCTCCCATAGCTAAACCACCAAAACTTTGCCTCTCCCTCAAGGTGCAGTGCTGCAATTGCTACAAAATATTTGTCTATACAGGATGTAGTAGGAAGAAACCTCTAGCTTCTTCACCCAAGCCTCTGTTGCACATGTGGGTGACCCATCAAAAGTATACAATAGAAATCTATTGCCTTTCATCCTCCCATGACTGTGGGGTATTATTTCCTCCTTCTGTTGAAAAAAGTGTGGAAAAGATAGAGTCTCTTGGAAGAATCTAGAGTTTTCTCCATATTCAGCAAGACACTCACTTATAATTTCATATTCCAAGTGCTCTCCATGCTTCTGCTCTACTTCTTTGTGAGAATAGGAAGTGCATGGTCCTTCCTCTTCTACTTTTTCTGTCTCCTCAACCTCCTTGGAGAGGTTGTTGCTGGATCTGAAAATTGATGAGATTAATCTCATCCTCTGCATCATCTTGACCTCTTCTTCTCTAAAATTTGAACTTCACAGGCTAAGCCAAGTTCGAAGCTTTGATACCACTGTAATGTTTCGAAATGGAAATCAGTGGCTTTTACACTACTGAATCAATTCCTTTGTCGAAAATATTAACAAGGATATGTCAGAGATAGATTGAGAGGGATTTTACCAGTTATTTCACCTCTAAAGAGAGGATGAGAACCAGAGGCTTCCTGGCCCTTTCTCAAACTCTGCCTATAGCTATGCAAATATTTCTTCCTTCAGGAAGATCCTACTCAAAAGAGATGAGCTACAACAACATCTGAACTTAAACAAGCAACAACAACAATGAAATACATTTACTCATGAAATGTGAGAAGAGTATAAATCTGATATAAAATCTGTAGCAGCAAATGATATACAAATTCCTTGAGGAAAAGTCCCCTCAAGGTTGGCTCAAATCAACCTCAAGGGAAAATGTACATAATATGAAGAAACACTCTGCTACACAACCTAGCAACTCTAGTAATGTGTAGTCTCTAAGGTAAAATGACTGCAGACTAAAATATACAAGATGATATGACAATATGAGCTCAAATAAGAAGGGGGATCGAGCTCTCAACCCCAGAAAATAACTAGTTAATAATCCTTAGAAGGATTGGCTGAAATGCATATACAAATGATAAAATACAAAAATTTTGGAGTAGCTAGGCAGCTACTGTAGCTCAATAATAATACATGAATGGAGAAGGGGAATAATGCTGCAAACAATATGGTGACCTCCTCCAATGATCTTCTAAGTGAAAGGCTACCCCTTTCATTGAAGATTACACTCTTTGATTTCCCCAGTGAATCCACCTACAATTTCCCTATGAAAATAACGTTGTAAGAGGGAGTGACTCTGCTAGGGTTGAGATGAAACACTTGGCCCTATGCCGAAATCTGCAATAAAGCTCTTGAAATGTCCTTGGCTGATTTCTTAGAGAAATAATAACTCCTCCTCTTCAAAACTAGCTCAGGAAATGATGGGATGATGATCCCTCACTGCTACCTCCAGCAACTCCAATGAATCTGCCCAAAAAAAATGATGTGGCTGAAAGAGATGGCTTTGGCCTCAAGCCTGGATGTGAGGAAGATGAAGATCAACTCCTCCAAGGCTTCCCAATGAAGGAGGGAAGACTTATAAATAGAAATATCCCTTGTGCTATGCAACACAAGCTATCTCAGTTGAACGACTGATGAGAACTGCAAATCGAAATTCTCAAGCATGAAAATGAACAATGGCTCTCCTTCACCTTTTTATGCAAGGAATGCTTCATTTCCATGGACCCCACCCATTAGGGTTTCTCTTATCCTCTAATTTTCCCTCCATTCAAACTGCGCAGTGTTCTTGAACAAGCTTCTCCTCTTAACCACGTTGTTGAATTGGTCAACCATGGCCTAGCTTACTTGCTTTTAGCCCTTTTCACACTAGGGACTGCCATATTTAGCCACTTAAGTGACTCTTTGCACCTTAGGAGAGTTTATTTTGCTGCTACATGGGCTCCCTTACCCATTTTATTCCTTTTATTAAAATAAAAGAAAAATTAATGTTCCAAATACTTTATTGAAAAATTTGGAACATTACAGCATCCAATAAGTCGTTTTGGTTAGTATTCATATTGAAACATAGAAGTTGATTGCTTAGGCAAATTTCAAATCTGTCTATCTGCCCACAGCAAACAAAACCCAAGCCATTAGGGGAATTTTGAGGTCTAAAATGGGCCTCCTAAGGAAAATGTACAATAAAAATTCACTTTATAAGAACCAGTCACATTTTAGGGGATGACATCATCCCTAATGGTTGAGGTGGCATTATTTGAGTTAAAGGTACTTACTTGTAACATTCTCAATAGTGGATAAAAACTCATGGTTAATCATGGTAGTGCTCTAAGTACTTTTAAAGTCAAAGTAAAGTACTCATGATAAATGTCATTTCAGACTTTTTGAATAAAAATATATTATTGTCATTTCATATTTCTTGAAAGAAACAATGCATATCCCTATACATTTATTATATTATATTATATTTATATAGTATATTAATTACATGTTATTATACAATTTAAATAATATAAATTTTAATTAATAGCATATAATATAATTAAGAATTTATAAATTTATATCTATATTTTATTTTAAGTTATTTAGGTACAAATGACAAATGCATTAGTTGTTCAATGATAATGATTTTTTCTTGAAAAGCTCATTCTTATTTATAGTCACATCACTACAATTTTTTTATTAATTTTATTTTGGTACAACTTTTGAATTGAATTTAACTACGGTTACATGGATTGTGGTGCAAAAACTGAATTGAAAATTCATAAATATTATTTGATTGGTTTAGCTATTATTTATTATTTCCTTAGGAGGCCCATTTTAGACATAAAAATTCCCCTAATGCGCAACAAAGACCCAATTCAGAGGGGGTTAGGCTTACGCCCAGTGCGTGCGGTATCATTCGGGCTTACCTGACTCGACTTATACTCGGTACTGGTAGCTAAACTAACAAGAATCCCAAGACTCGAACACGCACGTGGGATGATAGTGCTTAGTGGCCAAAATTAAGGCATCCTTCCCTATAGGTGACGGTGCAAGCAACACTAGATCCTCTACCCTTACCTTGGTGGATTTTCTTCGGTTGACTGGGGGCGTCGCCAATTCTTTCGGGACGTTGTGCCAGCATTCTCAAGATATCTTCTCAAGGCCCAGTTACATTTAAGCATGTGAGGACAATTAGGTCTTATAGGATTTGACTATCATACGCAAACAACAAAAAACCATATTTTTTTTTTTATTGACTCATCACATAGGATTAATCTAAAAGGAAAAATTATCTTTTATTTTCGCCTTATTTTATGTATGCGATCGGAATTTTGATTTGATTATAATCTCTATCCTCTCAAATATTTCCAAAACCATACCTAGTCGACGCTAGAACAGACCCAACGGGACCTCATCGATCTAGATGCCTTTTGGACCTTCCCTCATTACCGGGAGGGGTTTCAGGTGTTTCACCATTTAGGCTTCAAAGACAGAACACTGCCACCCTTATTGGTTCATCCTTTATCGGGGCATCATTAGTTGGGAACCCTAGTTTATCTCCCAATGCCACACCAGTGAACACCCCCACATGGTCACCACACACACTCCTCCCACAACCCCTAGTGGGCAGAGGAATTTTACCCATTTAGGAAGCCAGGTGAACGCACAACAGGGTACGTCACAAAAAAACCATATTCCTAACTAGAACATTGTGTTTTCACAAGTTGCAATGACTACAAACTCGCAGTCACCTTTCCTAGCTTCGTTAAATCTACCAGATTTAACCAAGTTAACAAATGAACCCATTGCACACAATCCCACATGGCCTCCCATGCCCACGAAGCTCCCTTTGGACATTCCAAAGTTCGAAGGAAAGAAAGTGGAAGACATTGGAAATCACATAATGAATTTCCACCTGTGTTTTTCATCAAACAACATCGTTGACAATACTATTCGGCTAAGACTATTTCAATGCACCCTAACTAGAATAGTCGTGAAATGGTATGTGGATCAGCCTTCTGCTACACATGGAACCTTTAGCGCCTTTGCTACTACGTTCCTGACCTATTTTCAATTACCCATCCACCATAGTTTGGGAATGGAATTACTAACCCACTTTAGGCAAACACTCGCTATCCATATCTTGGACCGTCTCCACGAATGGCGGTGGCGTCGTAGTTTGTGCAAAGCCAAACTCGACAATCGAGTTATGTTAGACCTATTCCTAAAAACTCTCACCGCAGATATTTCAAAGGATGTGTCGCAGCAAAGGCCCATATCTGAAGAGGATGCCATCAGTAAGGCCCAAAAACTTGAGCTAATCTATATGCATTCAAGGTATATTTACAATATCCAGCCTAATGCCCCATGCCTGCAAACTTACAAAGAATTTTTAGGTACATCGAACTTCGGAGACAGTTTAATTGGGCCATTGACCCAAAATCACCTAAGCAAGAACATTCAATAACCCGGTTACATGTATTATTCTACCCAGAACATACCCCAACCCAACTACCAAAGTCATCATGTGCCTCCACAAAATTTGACTAGTAGGGTGTCATCGTACCACCATCAGCATGGAGGACCCTATCCTCCAGCTCAGGGGACCCAGTATGCAGATAGACATGCTGAAGGAAGATCCCCCCCCCACCAACAGCCATTTACAAACTAGGAACTGCAATACGCCCAGTCCCCAGCGCAAGACCCGCCCATGAAGAATAATGCACAGGTAAAATTTTTGCAACCTTCACAAAACCAACCGTTCCAACCATACAATCAGGAGAATCTGAATTATGCTCCTAACACGGTTAAGAAAAAAGGAAAAAACAAGCCTAAAGGAAATCTTGGATAGGGGAAACAACCAACAATTCCCTCCGTGATCTTAGGCTGGAGGCAACTCCAATCGAAATCAGAACCAGGAGCCAAGCAACCCCCAAAGGCAGAATAAGAGGGAAATTCTTTGGACGAACCACTCTTGTTCGATCTGTGGTGAGAACGGCCATTACACTCACCACTATCTCGACCTCCCTGAGCTAAAGAGGCTACAGGGTAACCATGGACAAGGGGGATCCTCTCAGTAGACATAATTCATCCAGAATCCTTTCCCCCATCAAGGGACAGTTAGCATGTAGCAATAAACTCCCGACGATTACGGAAAAAACTAGCCAGTCACACCATCAATCGAGCAGCATGGGAACTCCATATCTAGGATGTTTTTCCTAGTATGTCAGGGCAATCACCATGAGAAGAGTTGTTCTTCTATTTGGTGAGTTCATCCTCTAATTGATATGATACATACATTAGAGAGGAAACACAAAGATCTCCTCAACCAATATATAAGGTAGAACACCCCCAGGCCATCTACCTCACACCCACAATGATGTAATGGGAAAGTTGGTACAGTGCACCAACCAAGCATGACCCAGGTTCAACCTAGGGTAACATGTGAACAATGTGACCTGATCGGCCATCGATTCAATCAGTGAAAAACTGAATCACCTCGCAAATAGTTTTCACATAGTCTCTTCTCTCCCGCAAAGACTTCTCTCTAACCAAGAGAATATTACACACACTCATTGCCGAATTTGTTCACAATTTCATCATACAACAAAATGTGATCATCTCCCAAAGCTTAGAGTAGAAAGAGCAGCGTTGATTCTACACTCCCCAAAAGAGTTAGACATACCCAAGCCAAAAAATCAGAAATGGAAGCAGAAGAACTCATCTTCTACATCAGATCCTTTCCAAGCGTCCACATCTGGGAAGAATAGTAGTGTTGATTCCCACACAATCTACTCAGTTGGCACAGTGGTACCATGCACCATTTTTACTGGCCATAACCATGAACCATAGGCATGCCTGCTAATGGGAACATTCAAGTGCCTCTGCACCAGACACAATTTACACCCACAGGAGATTGACCATCCTAACAAGGGACCTAGCCTTGCGCTCACGCAAGCTCCTATCACGAATATTCTACCCCCACCAAATGCCAACGACACGATAAGCCATATATGATTCATATCATCATATATCGGAACTATGACTTGGGTTGTATGCTCATCTTCCATAGGTTTCGAGTCAGCTACAACTACGAGATTAGTTGTACCTACGACAATGCAGACCCAATCTGTTTTCACTCTGTCGACCGCATCTGGTTCCACCACGTCGACGATGGAATCCTTCTCATGTCTATCAACTAGCTCTGTGTAGACTGAACCTCTTCGGCACAGCCTTGTGCAGAGTCAATTCCCTTTAGGATCCCTATTCCATTCAAATGAGGACATCCTAAAGGCCATGACGGAGCCAGATTATCCATGGGATGTAATGCATCACCGCTTGCTTTTTCTCCCCAAACAAGTGTTCAGTACTGACAAGACAAAAGAACAAGAGATTTATGCAATATGTTATCACCAAATTGATTCTGATAGGTTGCTCATCAATCAACTTAATGTAACTCTTTCAAACCACTTTTGGCTGAAGATTAGCCTCTTCAGTTTGAGAGGGCTCTCTCAAGGTAATTTATGATTTTCAATGGAAATTCTAGTAGATGGCTAACTCTATAACTGTAAATTGATTGTGATTGATTGCAGGTTGATAATGTTAGAAGTTGATACCATTGGACTATGGGGTCAACATCAGTAAACTCAATGAGAATATTTCTTCTTATGGAAACTAAGGCAAATGGAGGTTTCAATGAAAAGGTAGTACACACATAAAACATAAGAAGAAAATAGTAGTTTAACTTCTAAAGGTAGTCAAAGCATGTTACCATGAGTTCTGAGTAATTAGACATCAAACTTACTACAAATATTAAACATGAAAGGCATAGAACATAAAGCACATTGAACACCTCTTTCAAATCTCAGGTAAAGAAGAAAATATCACTGTATATTACTGAAACTAAAAACTATTACAGAGTATTCTTTTAGTACAATATTCTCCAACCCTTTGATATTCGGTTTTCTATCTATAAATAGACTTTCTTTACATTAAATATGATTCTACATCATCGAACCTTCAAAATCACAGCTAATCATAACTGACACATATATAAAAAGACACATATCCATTAAGAGTTAATCTCCTCATAGGACTCTAGTTATATTTATTACAACTACTCTAGGCAGTTTCGCTGTGTAGTTCAGTAGTGAGGTTGTTTTTGTCCTTTGTCTTTTCCTTCTGCCAACTCTGCTAGCCAAATAGTTTCTGTCGGGTAAAAATGGGTAAATACCATCATCCTCTCTCCTTGGACCTTCAAAAACCTATTTTTATAGGAAAAAAAGCATCTTCAAAAATTTCGTAGCGTTTTTAGGCCTTCAAGCCTAGAGCTCGCTACAAAACTGCCTAACAAGGCAGAAATTACAGATTTTGTAATTTTATTTAAAATTTGATCTTCTGAGCCAAAATTATATCACCTGCAAGCTAAAACCTTAACAAAAATGTCTCATTTCAACTCTTCAATCTTTGTAAGTTTCATCGTCATTAACTATGGTTTGACCTACAGGTTCTTCAATCACTTTCATTTTTAGTGCCCTCTTCTATAGCTCATCTTCAATCATGTCCATTTGTTCCTGAAGGTCTTCTACTTGATTTTTCAACGATATTTTTTCAGCTTGCAGGTGCAAGTTCATTCTCCTGGTATGTTTGGCTATAAGTATTAGGGGTTGGGTCCTTTGCAGCAGTCTTTTGGCATTACTCATAGCTTCTGAAACATTTGAGAGTTGACTATCCCATTTTTTCATCATCTGTTCAAACTCGTCCTTTTGAGACATGTGCTTCTCTTCTTCCAACTTCAACTCAAGTATTTCTTCTCTTGCTTCCCTCAGCTGTTCTTTGAGGAGTTTTGTCTCTGATTTTTCAATCATCTTATTTGTGATCATGCTTTAGAAATTCTTCACATCCTTGCATTCTGAGCTTTGTGCCTTTAAACCATTCTTCACCAGTTCTAGGAATTTATGTAGCTTGTGATATGATCTCTGGTGACACTGTGAGATTCAAAATCCCAACCTTAGATGTTTTCCCTGTAAGAATGGTGGCAAAGTCTTTGGATACCTGTAGATGGAAACCCTATAAATTTTTACAGAACTGTAAGTAGCCCACCTTCTTGAAAGCCTCCATAGTAGTGGGATCTTCATTCAGTAGCTTAAAATCCATAGGCTCATATTTTATGCAGTATCCACCCTTGTTTGTTTTCTTTTTCAATGCCATGAATGATTTATACACCTTCGCTACCTTGCTTGCTAATGGCACCTGCAGGATCAAATTTGAACCGCAACCTGATTTATGTGGTGAAACAGCTCTCAAATATCGACAATGGGATAATTCACATGAAAGGATTAAAAATTGAATGACCAAGAGTAGCTTGGGGTAAGGTTTTAAAAGGTTACTTAACAACTCAGATTTTGATGATGGCATGTGACCATGAAAGGCAATAATGACTACAAAATATGACTATGCATGTTTGGGAAGCATCATAATGAACTCAAATGACCTCACCCTTTACTTGTCTAATCAAACATTTACACCTCACACCACTCTAACCTTTTCTACAGAAAAACCCAGTTTTGTAGCGAAAACGGTCTGACTGTTGACAGATTCGCTACGGAACTTTTAGGCATTTTCGTAGTGAAATCTGTTGATTTGATTTGTAATTAGCTATGAAACTATGAAAAACTGGCAGGTGGAACTTTTTGTGATTAAAAGGCATGGGGATGAAAACTATATGATATGAGGTTTATTTGACTAAAAAGACATGATTAAAGGTGGGTTTTAAACTTAAGGTAGACATCATCAAATGAAATGTTTTTCATAAATTTCATGAAAATGACTTATGAGACCACATCAACCTAGGTGAATGACATGTATGACCCTATCAATGAAAGTGTTAAAACTAATGAGTGATAACACAATCGAATCAAAATATTTCCTCCCAACAGGGAAAGTCGATTGGTTCAAAAATCCTATCCTGACGCCCGATGCGTTCGAGGAAGGAAACATGTCAAACATCTCACCTACCATCAAGGTGAATATATCCCAAAATCCTAGAAAGGTCGAAGAAATCTCACTGGGAGTTTCATATTCTCCAAAAGAAATAAAATCTTATACCCAATTTCTACAAGAGTATAGATATATCTTCACATGAGACTACTCAGAAATGTTTGGGCTTAGTCCCACTATCGTAGACCACCATATTGACACTTGGCTTGACGTACCTCCAATACGCCAGAAATAGCGTCAACTGCACTCATCAAAGGCAGCAGCAATAAAACGATAAATCGATAAGATTCAAAAAGACGGGTTTATCTACCCCATTTCTTACACATCTTGGGTTTGCAACCCTATTCCCATCATGAAAAAACAGGGCACCATACATGTTTGAACCGATTTTCGAGATTTGAACAAAGCATGTCCCAAGGAAAATTACCCCACCCCATTCATTGACTAGGTCGTTGATGCTTGTGCGGGTCATGAGGCTCTCTCCTTCATGGATGGATTCTCGAGGTACAATCAAATTCAAATCCACTACACAAACCAGTAAAAAACCATGTTTACCACCCCTTGGGGCACATTCGCATACAAGGTAATTCCATTTGGCCTAAAAAATGTTGGAGCCACCTTCAAAAGGGCCATGAACTACATATTTCAGGACTTGGCACATCTTATCCTCACCTACTTGGATGACCTAACCGTCTGTTCCAAGAAGCGCTCAGACCATATTGAGGATCTGTGATTGGTATTCCAATGATGCCGACAATACAACCTACGCTTGACCCCTCTCAAGTGTGTCTTTTGTGTCACAGCAAGAATGCTCTTAGGTTTTATCGTGTCCCAGTAAGGAATTCGACTGGACCCCCTCAAGGTCCAAGCCATCAAAGAGGTACCTCCATCTCGAACCCTCAGGCAACTACAAAGCCTGCAAGGGAAGACCATTTTTTTGAGACACTTCATCCCAGATTATGCCACTTGCAATCAAGGTTTCCTATGCCTCCTTCACCAGGACATCCCATTAAAATGGGATGATCATGCCCAAAAAGCATTCAATGCACTGAAAGAAACATTGCCTTCAGCACTGCTCATCAGTCCCCCAGACTATGACAAAGATTACATCATGTATCTATCAGCTTCTGAGACTGCCTTGGCCGGAGTATTGATCCAGGAAGGCCCATATGGGAAGGAGCACATAATCTACTACGTTATTAAAACCTTTTCAGGCTCAACATTAAGATATGAACCCGAAGAAAATACTGCCCTAGCATTAATACATGTAGTCCAAAATCTTCGCCACTACATCATTTGAAAGACCACTACAGTCATTGTGGTTATTAACCCCATCAAATATCTTCTCACGCACCGCCTAATGAACCACAAATACACCCACTGGATAGGAATTCTCAAATAATATGACTTATAGTTTTGCTCCCCCAAGAGAAAAAAGGTGCTAATCTTAGGAGAGTTCATTACGCACCTCCCAAGGCATACCAAAGGATCACCAGTAAACGACTCGCTACCAGATGAACATCTCTTCTTAGTAGCAACCTACGACCCTTGGTACGGAGATATTCTCCTCTTCTTACAAACCCAAAAGTTGAGACATCATCTCACTCGAGATGACCGTCGGCGCATTCGCAATCAGTCCCCCCAATATCTCCTTATGGGAGATGTCTTATACCGATGGGGCATCGACACCATTCTACGTCGATGCCTTACTCAAGACCAAGCAGAACAAGCCCTTAATGACTACCACGATGGAGCTTGCAGGGGCCACCTCTCCGGGATGGCCACTGCCCAAAAATTCCTACGGGTAGGATATTTTTGGCCCTCCTTGTTTCACGATTGCATCGCAATAGTCAAGAGATGTGAGTGATGCCAGCACTTCGCTCATAAGGCAAGAGCCCCTCCCACTCCTCTGCACCCTGCCATCGTCACTGGCCCTTTTGTAAATGGGAAATCGACTTCATGACTTGCAACCCCACATCTTCGAACAATCATAAATACATCATAGTGGCTGTCGATTATTTCACCAAGTGGGCCGAAGCCATGCCCACATACGACAACACCACATAAAACGCCGCACGATTTCTATTTAACCATGTCATTTCCTAGTTCGGCATTCCCAAGGAGTTAGTCTTCGACCATGGGAAACACTTTGAGAATGAAGTTTTCCAGGAGCTATCTCACCATATCGGATTCACCCATGAGTTTACATCACCATACTTCCCCCAATCCAATGGGCAAGTAGAATCTGTGAACAAAGTCCTCAAAACTATGTTACAGTGCATGGTGGATAACCATAAAACCAACTAGCACCATATACTTTTCTCCACCCTATGGGCATACCGCACGGCCGTGAAAACATCCACTGGTTTCACTCCCTTTCACTTAGTATACGGGGTCGAAGCTGTGATTCCCATAGAACTCGAGATCTTGAATTTACGTGTCGCCAACGAACTCCTCAATGATACCCAGCCTCTAGAACATCGTCTAGTGCAACTAGAGTTCATTGACAAAAGCCGACGATAGTTGCTACAACACAACGAGGCCCACAAGAAATGAGTAAAATCATCGTTCGACCACCACATCACCACTCGCTCATTCACCAAGGGAGAACTAGTCCTTCGCTAAGATGTCACAAAAGAAGCCCTAGGGCCAGGGACATTCAAAAATTTGTGGAAAGGACCCTACATCATAAAGCATTTTCTCCTCGAGGTGGCATATATCTTGACTAAGCTAGATGGAAAAAGCCTCAGCAACCCCATGAATGGCCTTTACCTCAAAAAATTCTACCCATGAGAGCCAAGAAGGCCCTCCCCTAGATTCAATGTTCACAGACCCAAAAACTTTAAATTTTTGACCAAAATACTTGTTATAAAACAAGGTCTAGTGTCACAATGGATTACCAACCTGATTTTACTTCATATTTTTCTGATGGAGCATCACGATGGTCTCAAAGTTTAGTAGCAGCGGCCTGGGTTATCTATCACCTTGACTAATCGCCACTCTACACCAATGGTTTTTGTATCGGATCAGGAACAAACAATCAGGCAGAATATGATGCCATCATCGGACTTGTGTGTGACATCCTTAATCAGGGCATATGCCACATACATATCTACCTTGATTCCCAATTAGTAGTGTCACAGTTAAACCAAGAATTTGAGATAAGGGATTCACATTTGTTTAGAAAATAATTTCATGCAAAAATATTAAGCCGGAAATTTTACTACATTACATTCACACATGTACCAAGGATTCAGAACGAAATAGTTGATCACATAGCTAACAATATTCTAAACTAGAATGCATCTCGAATAAACCATAAGAAAAACATAGAAAACATAGATATCCATCAGCATAGTATAATCCATAAACAAAAACAGGGGGCACACCATGTAGAGCCGCAAAAAATATCTCTCACATAAATACCAAATGTGTATTTGTATAAGTGCAAAAAATAGTGTCTCTGACCCGTAAGTCAGCCCAAAAGATACACAAGTACAAGTAAAAAAAAATAGTGGAGGCATCCTCTTAATGGGTGCTTTCCCCATGTACAATAAGACTCTAGGGTGGTGCTCCCCCAAGTGGGGCACTTGGACCCACTGCCCCTCTCGGTACCAATACTGGAGCCGCTAACAAAACGAAGATAGCCACTCGACGTAAAATCGGCCGATAGCCCCTCTCCCGGGAAATCAAGGTCTCTAGCCACACATCCTCGAGGTCGTCCACAAAACCTCGGGTAGGCATCCCCTGGGTCAAGCGGTCCACTCGACCCCATGCATCCTCCAAAGCAGCCACCTGCTCGGTCAGATCAGCAACCCGAGCCTCTGTCGCATCGGCACAAGCTCGCTCAGTAGCAGTCTCAGCAGTAACCGAGCTGCTACCCTCACCCAAAGGGCCAACCTCCCCTCCTAGTGCTCCACCCAGAGGTTGTGCAGGAGCTCCTTCCTATCCCCCACGAGATCCTCGAGGTCACCGAATCATATGGTGTCCCACCAACTGAGCCATAGGATGACTGACCTCGCCAACATCTACAAGAGTAACCAAGACTATGTCAGTGTCATCATAATATGCATATAAAACATAAATACTCAAATAAATGCAGAAAATACAAAAACATACTTGCTGGCCCCCAAGCATATCCACCGAGCAGACCCATGTCTGGATCTCCTTGGAAGTCCCTCCCCACATAAGGGAATGGTAGGAAAATCTGATGATTGGCCTGAAACCAAGCCTCTGTGGTGGCATTCCAATAACGCCCCACCCTACCTCCACCTCCTCGAGGCATCACAAGGGTCCACCTCCTCATGTGAGGCTCCTGTGGCCCCCCAACTGGCACTGCTACCGTAGGTCTCAGCAGCACCACGCGCTCATACATGATGCTGCATAAGATGTTGGCATAAGTAAACAGCTTCGATCCATCCCAAACCTTGGGAAGTTGTTCCAGCATCCCTTCGTAATAGAAACAGGAAAAGTCAGAAAATTGCCCAACCCTCAGCTAACGCAAGACACTGATTTGCGGACCCAATGCCCGATGAGGAGCAGAAGACCCCGCCAGTCGCACAATGGCTTCCATAGCACACCACTCGACAAATTATATCACAGTAGTGATCGCTATGCAACCCTCCATAAGGGTCACCCCACCATAATGCCCTGCTAAAACTCTCTCAAGATCCACTCTCCCAGATGGAAGTGGATATCAAAGTGCCTCACCCAGAGGCAACAACCCGGTCACAAAATAGATATCCGTCTCGGGATGGATAACAAGGTCGCACCCCTGCAACACCATCACCTTACGCTGCCTATTCCAGCATCATATCAGGCAGCGCAAAAGATGATCCTATGATCATATCAAGTCATTCTTCATGAACTTGAGAAGACCCCAATGCGCAAACTGTTGGTGCGCATGACCATTAACATCCAAGGAAGCATGAAGATCGAGCCAATCCCTCTCCCTCCACAACATCCTGTCATCAAAACATGAACACATCAGCCACACTGAAAACCCTAAGAACCAGACAAACTTTTTAAAATTTTGGCAAAAAATTAGCTTTGCCTCTCTGCGCACTTGTTCCTTAGACAACCACGAGGAGAGCACGTATGTACTTCTCACAGACGCACCAAATGTGCACCTAAAGCTAGGGCAGGTGCACTAAATGTGTGCAAAACCTTATTTTTGTGCACAAGGTGCACGCCTGTACCTTGATCGCCCATGCGATCAAGGTAAAAACTAGCCTACGATCTGTACAAACCCATCTTGTATGGACCCTGGCACCAACACATTGAAAAAAATGAAATACAGGACATCATGGAGCCTACCTGACACAATAATCACTAATCCCGGGTGCTCAACTTGACCGCAACAACAAGAAATGATCCACAAAAGCCTCTGATCTCTCAACACTCAACTGACTCAAATGACCTGAATTGAGCCATATTTGCCTATATGTCTCCCTTTTCAGAAACTTTGGAGGACCATAATGAGAGCTTAGAAGGCCCAATTACTGGACCAAAAGGAACATTGTGATCAACACTCCATAATTCCCAAGGGCAATACCACACATTTGCACCCCCGAAAAGAAAAAAAAATTAGTGCCGACAAGTATGCCCTCTCTCATCTTCCTTTTTAAAGCACATGTCTTTCAAATAATATTTGAATAAAGAATATGCTTTCACTTGGGGTATTTTTTTTTTGTAGGTAGTGTGAAAACCATCCATAGCTCCATCCACTAAAAGTTCCAGAGCAGGTATCATTCTACCCTCAGCATGATAGAGTCCCAAAAAACTCTGCATATCCTGACATCATTTGTCCTTCAGAAATTAACCATAGGTTCCAAACACCCGACCATGTTTATCATCACCCCACTTTTACATATGATAAGCATCCTTGTTGGTCGGTAGATTCTCCCCTCCATGGTGCCCGTCACTCAAAGTAAACCATATATCACAAAAAATAGTGATTTCATGGCCATACCACTTTAGTCTAGGAAGAAGCTCATGCATGCATCAGGTCAAGTTTTACCATATTGAAATAAAACCCCTTTCCTGGATGACCAGGTTTTGCAAGCGGATCAGAAGTGCACTAATGCGCCTCACATTTGGCCTACCATACCTCCATCAACATAGCCCATCTGTGACATTTTACATCCACTTCATCAACCCCACACATGAGACCAACCAATGGGGCCCCCACCCTCAGCAAGAACACCTTCCTCACATCATAAGTGAATGAACACTTTCATGTTTTGGGGCACCTGTCTCTGTGTTTTGTACAAACCAAACCCCATTATTTTATTCTTTTGGTGAATGTACAAAGACCGCAAAAAGTGCACTATGTCCCCCACCCACCCATTCATTTTTTCTCCCATGGAAGCAATCCCCCGTCACCCTTGGTCGGAGTACCACACCCTCACACATAAGCCACCATGACATTCATAACCAATATATACCCACCCTGGATGTCCTACCAACTGCAGGGATTTCCCCATCAGAAATAGTTATGACTGCTGCCAAGATATTTTTTCTACTCTGACCTTGGGCCACTGAATCCCCATCATCAGTTTTCAGTCACCCCTCACCATCATGCCTATGTTAAACCCATCACATCTAGGATCATGATCCCCTGTATCAGTGACCCTCTCATTCGGTTGAGGCTTCCTTTTTGTCGACATCAACACCTATTTTCCAAAATGGAAGCAGTACCTTGGATCACCCCTCTCCACAAAATGGACATCCTCGGGTGACACTGTGGGAGAAATCATTGCCCACAGATGTCATCGATCTTCCTGACATTCGACTACAACACAATTTTTCATGTCAATATGGTATCGTACCTTAAAACCATTGAACTTTGTTCAAATTTGTCAAAGACTCATGCCTTTATAAACGTCTCTTTCAGCAATTCTTACATGGGAAGGTCCCATCCATGCACCTATGCGTACAATGCACATTTATATGCCATACCAAGTTTATGCATATGGGTACCACATTCCACTTATTGTCAAAGAAGAAACACCCCCGAGGGCATCAACATTCGTCGTCATCAACCAACATATCACTACCATATTAGTGACACAGACAAAATCTGTATCTGTCAAATATATTTTTTTAACTAGCCAAAGCATCACGAACATAGGACATGCCCACCTCGTATAAATTTTATATATATATTGCATTGTACCATTGCTTGCAGGGATCCCACAGGACATGGTCACTTCTCGACCCAGTGAAACGTGTCTCCAACTTCGTGCTACACGCAAGTCTCTCTCTCTCTCTGCGTAGTACACATAAGAGAAACTATAATGTATTTCGGCTATACAGTTCTTCCTAGACCTCACACATTAGGGGTCAACTATTATCACTGGGAAATCTGACAAGCAAATATGACATTATTTAATGTCAGGCAGAAGGATTTAAAGGGCTTAGAAACATTAGAGAATCTAGAGTATTTAAAAATCTCTAAGGTCTAAGAGGAAAAATTAAATTGTGCACTAAAGGAACCAGTAAAATGTGCCTTTCACACATTTTTCTTTGATAACTGCACCTTTGCACGGATTTTCCTCAAAAATCCGCGTGGACCTGAGAGTGGCGAAGTCACTTTCCGATACCACAAGGCACACTCGAGGACATTGATCCCACACTCGAGGATGCCTAAGGACAGCCGCCCAAACCTCCTTATAACCTCAAGGGAGCACACAATGGAATAAATGTGGCACACAATGGAATCACCCTCATCTCTTGGGTCACCATCCACAATGTACCAAGAGAGGGAAGGAGAGTTTGAATTATCCTATAAAAGGCCACCAAGAGATGAACAATTTGAGAACACATTCTTATGTTGGCCATAATTTCCCCAAGCAATACCAACTTTTTGTGATCCAGATCAGAGATAGAAGGGACTCAGTTGTTGGCCATCCAAAAACTCCAGTCCACCATAGTAGAGAGGGAGAGACTTTGCACCAAGGTAGCTCAGAAGTAAAGACATATTTGCATCGAGACTTAGAACTCCCTAGTTCTAAGGTCCCCTTGGCAAGTGGGTAAAAGTTTCATCCTTCATTCCTACCAGCACTCAATAAGAGGGGACGTAAGAGCCATCATTTGGATTATTGAAGTTGTTTGACTCTATTTAAAGCTTTTGTATTATTTGTTTTAGTTTAGTTTTTATGTTTGAATATGCACGCTATTTCTCTCTCTAGTATGTTTATGTCTTAGAATGTTCCCTAACTTTCTTGACTCCATTTATTTTCTTCCTGTGACCAAGAAATTAAGAGGGAAAAACCACTCCTCTTAAGTAGGTGTGATTTTGTACATTTGTGCGCCAAACACACACACATAGTTTTGAACTAGTTGAACCTATAATCATGTCTGCTTTACTTCTTTCCATCCAAAAAAATATGATTTCATATGGAATTTCGCAACAACTGTGATAATGCTACCCAATAAACTCCCACACAACAAAACCCAAATTAAGCTAAGTAAACTAAAAATGCTACTTCAAAGTCTCATAATCACCTTAACCATAAGCCCTCATGTTATACGGAATTTTAATCTGCAGATAAACTAAACTCCCTGAGTGTGGTGTTCCTCCACTCAGAACAACAGAGGAAAGATAACTACTATTTTCTATAAAACAAGCAGATATACAGAAAAGTAAAGGAGCCTACTTGTGACTCTTTCGCTCTCCTTCTCCTTCTGTCATTGTTGTCATCACTCTCAATCCAACTCAAGTCACTAGATCGATTCCTACAAACAAAGACAGAGAACAACAAACAAGACACAATATACAAGTATCTACTTATCTTAATAAAATCAAACCGTTTAGATCTGAAATACATACATCATCAAGAATACATTTCACAAGATATAGACATATGTATGGGAAAATGAACAAATATATTTATTAAAGAGTAGGAGGAGAATATTACAGCCTGGATCGATTTTTCATATGCTTCAACTTCATTCCAACCTCATCACATCCAGCATCATCTTAGCAGCATATCAATACTTCCACTCTCTTATCAAATGAGAATCCAATAACATAACTGTGCACAAAGTTCTTCCTCCCTAACACTTAGATGAGTGCTCAATTTATATGGAAACTAGTGGTAGTTTCTCAATGAATGGCTTTCTAATAATAGGCAATACATGTTTCCAAGTTCAGAGGTGTTATATGGACACTTGGATTTGAAGTATCACATCTATGGACTCTTCTAGAAGACACTGGCCATGTGGAGATTCCAAGAACAATGACAATTCTGCTCTCAGGTAACAAACACACTCTTTAATGCCAGGAATTGCACGACATTGCACCCTTGCATGGAGATATTTTCGCTGCAATGTAGTTAGTCCCTTGCAAAGGAGCGTTGCTGAGTTAGTGGGTCATATAATATATAATTTAAACCTTGGAAGTCTCACAATCGAATCCATGAATGAAATTTCTTCACTTAGGGCATATAGGAACTAAAATATAAGGGGATGATAGACCCTATATATTGGTCCTAGGGATGATGTCCATTTTGACCAGGTCTTGGGGGATGATGCCCAAATTGACCTATAACAGCGGCCCCATAAAGCATGAAGTCAAAATAATAACAGTACTTGGATGAGATTCTTTATGATGTGATGAGTAGGAACTGAAGTAGATGGTGACCTGCATCAATCTTGCAATACATTACATCATGATATTTTCATCTTGATCACGAATTTCGAAGGGAGGCATACCCATGCTCAGCACAAAAATATCATAACATGTACATAATTCAAAAAGTCATCTACATTGGAATGTTTCCCAATATAGACATGCCTACAGATATAGGCCCATGTTTGGATGACAATATGTATGTAAATCCATCGTATAGATGATGTGTAGAACAATCGTGAAATCACAACCCATATGGATGAAACTAGATCTAGGGTCTTCTTATCTCGTTCACTCGATCGTTTAGGTACAAGTCTAACCATGCGAATATACGATTTGAAGGCGAACATGGGAAGGCATCGTCTAATTACCAGCCAATGATGCGAGATGTTAACATATGCGAGAGAACCACCATTGATGTTAATGGCTCTCAAGGTACTGTAGTACAATTTTTAAAGCGTGAATAGATGATTTGATGTAGAATACCAAACAAAATATTTGGGTTAAAGGTCCGGAAGCGAGAAGCCTGTGGATGATGTAACAAGGCTCAGGGTACTAGAAGATGTTTCTAAGTAAACTTCCTGGATGGTGAGTTGATGTCAACAGGAAGCAACCTTATCAAAAAACGAGAGTTACTGATTTCAAAGAAAAAATTTGACTTGATATAGCAATGTTCAGGGATGACTGTCATGAAAATGAAGTTTTATGAGTATTGCGAAAGGATGAGGATTTACTAGATGACTTCTCTTGAACATATCGGTGACACTGAGATGAGTTGGTAGCATTGACCCAAAACCGAAGTGAAGGTATGATGAAACATAGGTATGATGAACCGTCAAGAAGATTACCCAACCCAAAAGTCACAATGATGGAGTGAAAGTGTCATGTTCAAGAGAAACCTTCTACAATAAAGTGTTCAGTTATTTTTCCCAAATTTTCCCTAGTCATTGCTTACTAGTACCTCTTTATTTTTTAACAAGTGTAAGGAGGGTAACATATGATTGATCTATAACTCAACCCTTCGGGTGAATCCATCACTATTTAATAATTTAACGAATCTAGTGATAAATGAAACTCGATCTTGCCATGATCGACAAGCCTGTCGCTATTTGATGTTTTAACGAGTCTAACGATAGTGAAAACTCGGTCCTTTTTCATGTTTAGAGAGTTTGAAAAAGAGGAAAAAAAAGAAAACACCATGAGTCCTTTTTCATAAATTTGTCGCTCAGATCCGAAAAAGTGTAAAATGATACCTGAGAAAACCTCTTAGCCATGTTCTACTAAGGTTTTCCTTTTTCGTAAATAATCTAACTCAGTCTGGAAAAGGGTTAAAATTATACTGAGTAGATTTCGTTTCATTTACTTTTACGAGCTTGAAAATACAAGTGCTCGGCAATCTTTTCACATTATCGGAGTCTAAAAAGAGCTAAAAGAAGACTCTAGGGGGCTCCTTTTTTGCAGTTATCGAAGCTTGAAAGAGATAAAAGAGAGCTTCACATCCTTTTCATTTTTATCAAATCTCGAAAAACAAGGATAAAATTATGCTTTTTGGTCAAATCATTCTTGAATAAGTCTGCACAACTAATCTCACTGTATCAACTATAAAACTTGTTCAGAAAACCATCAAATGGATTAAAAATACCTATTTCATAGAAAAAATGAATAAAAAACGTAGTCACAACATTAAATATGATTTAAAATAATCAAATTGACTAATTAAAATAGTTTTTACCATTCCAAAGTTACCATTTGAAAAATAGGAGCTTTGAACTTGTTCTTCTCCCGAACTTCAGCGGTTGATTGCGATAGTTTCTATGGACGATTTCTCTTTCCATTTGATCCAAGTTGGAGCTATGAAACTTCTCTTTCTTTTAGTATCATTTTCCTTGCATTTCATGGTCAATTTTTAGGGCTTTGAGAACCTTAGGGTAAATATACTACGCTCAGAGGGAAATGCATGCTTGAATGTCAAAAGGTGTGTTGCAGTGCATTAAAATTGAAGTCCGGATGCACTGCAATGCTATGTCCCTTGACCTGGAGTGTGTTGGGCACAATTCTCGTTTTTGTTTCTTGCTATGTGCCCAAAATTTCCTAAGTTTTTTGCATGAAATGGATCTTAATGAAGCTTATGATTGTGTATCAAGTATTCATCGAATCAAAATGATGATTACATGGCGAGAAAGAGAAAATGAAGAACATAATATGATTTCCCTAAATGATCCAGGTACAATAAGAGCCCTAATATATTGCGGGTTGCTTAAATACTTCAGACTGTCAAGGATGACGCAGCAAATGGAACTATTGGAGTTCCTAGTTTGTTCATGGGATCCATTATTACAGGATTTTCACATTGAGGAAAAAGTGCTCCCATTATTAGTGGAGGACCTTTATTTTCTCATTGGATTATCGAGGTGAGGTTCTCCCATTTCCCTTTCAGGATCTGCTCTTAGAGGAGAGATAGTGAGAGATTACATTTTTTAGCACTGTCACCCAAGGACTATACCAAGTAAATATGGGAAAATAAACATCCGCGATGTATTTGATTTTCCTTTGAGGACCATCCTTTTTACTATCGCAAAGCTTTCCAGTTCCGCTACATTACATGTGGAAAATAGATCATACATGCAGCATTCACTTGAGTGTTTAGAACCAAAATTATTTAACTAGGTTGAAGTTGTTCTCTTTTAGATGAAAGAATAGCTGACCAAAGGAAAGGGAGGAAGGAAGAAGAATTTCAACTATGGCTTGATCTTGATTTCCTTTGCCTTAGAGCAGATTCCATTGATGCAACCACAACATGTTACACTCGGCATATCTGGCCCTAGAGATCCACAGATGCGGAGATGGGTTGAATTGATGGCTAGACATGCTGGTCAATCGACCATCGTATTCTCTACTGCATTCTTCACCTGGTTCAGATGACAGATGATCGCTATAGATCAATATGCATACACAGGCGTAGATTTGCGAAGAGATCCAGACTTGATTCTACTAGACGATGCTCAATGGGGTGCAATTGGTAAGAATGTTTTGACCATGTTTTTTTATTTTTTCAAAGGTTTCTACATGATTTTGTATTTTTATGTTTCCCAAGACTAAACCAAAGTTTTGATGTATACAGATGTGGGTCGGGTTTGACCAGTGGGTCAGCCAGAGCAGGGAGCAGATGAGCCAGCAGAGAGGGTTGTCGGGAGAGAAGTCCTTCAAGATTTAGATATGACCGAGACTCTTGCTGAGCTACAATAGCACGTGGAGGGATTGACTCTTGGGATTTTGCATTGCCAGATCGAAGAGTTACCTATGAGACTACAACACCACACTATTGGAATTCCTAACCGTTGGATGCGTTTATTGCATAGGATAGCTAGATCAGTAGCTTGTTATCATGAGAATCACTAGTTTACTTTGACATTTTTCATACATTTTGAGGTCATATGACCAATGTGTCTTGGGCACAAATTTTGTAAAAACCTATAATTATATATCTATTTTTTTTTAGTGTTTTCCTATGTTTATTGTGCAATCATATTCAATTATGTGATGTGAATTGAAAATATGTCTTTACATGTGTTGCAAATGTTTGTTTAAAACATAATTCGCTAAGGAATCAGTTAATGTTTTCAAATTTCTAGAAATGTGTTGATATTGAGTGTAATCAAAATGTTTTTCCAAAAGTCAAACTCTTAGGAACATACGATGCAGTATTGGATTTCAGATACTATAAATGCTAGCAAGTTGCAGTACAACAAGTTGTGAGTCTAACCCAATGATGATGCAGTTAATACCAAATGAAATGGCATCAGAGAGAAGTTTGATCAACGCGTTATACTCAGCGATATTGTTTGTATATCGACCGATACAAATCCCTTGAAAACTCACTAACTCGCCGCTTGGAGAAAAAATGGCCCATGTTGTAGAGGATAGATTATGTGTACTACGACTAGCACCATCAGTGTACCAATGAATGGTTCTAAAGATTCAAAAATCTACGATGAAATGAAAAGTGGATTACTAACTTCAAGAAAACTCCAGAAAAAAAAAAACTAGGACATTAAATGCAAATCAAAAGCATATATAAAATATAATACAAAAGTTTACTACGCTCAACTAAGCATAGTAATGTTTAAGATACAGCCCATTTTAGGGTTGTGCTAATGGAATTGCATCATAATCTACTAACTCATAGGTGCCTTTAGCAAGAACTCTTTTGACAATATAGGGGCCATTCCATAATGGCTCAAATTTTCCTGTACCTATTACATTAGCTTCCTAATCATAAAGTAAGACCAGGTCACCCTCTGAGAAGATGCGAGGCTGGAAATTTTAGCCATATTGTGCCTTAATTTTTCTCTTATGCACTTTGTTGGCCAATGCGGCTTCACGACATGTTTCATCAATATGGATGAGGTTTAAAATACACCCTTCTTCAATAGAGGTGTCAAATTAACAAGTCAACAGTGAGTTTTAACGATGGTATTTCACATTGGATAGGCAAGACAACTTCTAGGCCATACACCAATTGAAACAGGGTAAATCTGGTTGCATTTCTCACTGAGGTTTTATATTCCCACAAAGCCAAGTACAGGATTAAATGACATTTCGTTTATGAACTCCTATCATTCGTTGAAGCATTCGCTTAAGAATCTTGTTAATAGCTTCAAATTTTCCATTGGATTGTGGATAATAAGGAGTAGAACTATCATGTGACAATCCTAATTTGGCAGTCAACTCATTCATCATGTGATTGAAAAAATTATTACTATGATTTGTGAATATATCCTGTGGAACACCAAATCGTGAGATGACATGATTGAAAAAGAATAATGCAATTGTTTCACCTATGTTATTGAATGTAGGCATCGCTTCGGCCCACTTGGTAAAGTAGTCTACTGCGACAATAATACAACCATGCCCGTGAAAAATTGAGGGTTGCAGGTCATGAAGTCAATGCCCCATTTTTCAAATGGTCGCATAATGATAATAGGATGCATCAGTGCTGCCGGTTTGTAGATATTACGATAAACTATTTGGCATGCATGACAACTTCTAACTGCAAGGATTCATTGATGAAATATGGTAGGTAAAAAGTAACTGGCACAGAGAATCTTCTGTGTGGTAGCATATCTAGACAAGTTTCCACCATAAGCCCCAACATGATAATCATTTATAACTTTCTCGGCCTCCTCATGAATGAGGCACCTCCTTAAAATCGTATCGACACCACGATGATAAAGTGTATCGTCAACAATCACATAACATCATTGTTGATAGTGAGAGGTATCGGGCCGAAAAGTCTAGGTTTGGAGACAAATGATAAAATCCCCATACCAAGGATCAGATGATCCGATCAGAAATGGAGACTCATCAGGAATTGATGGTTCTGATGTAGCATCAATACTATCAGAGTGAAGGTCACAGAGAAGCTCAACCAAAACTAAATACTTCTTTGACTAGGATTTGATGAATTCCAAATCAAATTCCTGCAAAATGAGGATCCATTTTGAAAATCCCCCCCCCAACAATTTACATGACAGAATGTATGTCATGGGGTTGCAATCCGAAATGACAATGGTCTTCCCGAAAAGGATACAATGGCGAAATATTTGGACATCTTGAACGACAGCCAATGCGATCTTTTTGATGTATGAATATTTCACTTCCATATCATTGTGATTACTACTCAAATAATATATCGGATGTTCTATCCCATCTTCTTCTTGAACCAATACCATAGCAATGGTCGTATCTACCGCGACAATATATAAGAAATAATCACTCTGATAATTGGGGGGATACATTAATGACGGTCGGACTAGTGTATCCTTGACAACATCAAAATAAGCTTGTGCAACCTTATCCCAATGTAAGGGAATCCCCTTTTTCAAGGGTCGAGTAAATCCTTTAGCTATTTTGGCGTAGTTGGGTATGAACATCCTTAGGAGGTTAGTCTTTCCTTGAATTTTCTAAGAATCCTAGTCTTTCCTTTGAAGTTTCTGTAACTGAAGTTTGAGACGAAGAATCCTAGAAAATGATCAGAACCAACACAAAACACACATTTGTGTGGATTGAGGCATATTTTGTAGTGTCGGCAGCATAAAATGATAGCTCTCAAATGAGTCGGGTGATCAGTCTGATTTCGTGAATGCGTGGGTAAATCGTCTAGATAAGGTTGAACAATGTGCTTGATGTCATTGAAAGCATAATCCATTTCTCTCTGAAATGTTGCCCCAGTGTTCTTTAAACCAAATGGGAGTTTACGATAAGCGAATGTGCCCCAGGGACAGACGAGTATTGTCTTATATTGTTCCTATGGGTAGATATTAATTTTATTGTAACTGGATAATCCATCCATGAACGAAAAGATTTCACACCCAACATAATCGTCAATAATCTGGTCGATATAGGGAGTGGGATAGTTGTCTTTTGGAAAATAAATATTGACATCCTAATAATTGACGCACACTCTGATTGCTCCTTGTTTCTTCATGACAGGAAAAATGTTGGAAACCTAATCAGTAAGCAGAATGGCGTAAATGAAACTATCACGCAAAAAAAATTCAAGTTCTGCTTTAATGGTAGCAACCTTCTTCGGATGAACGGGACGAAGGCGTTGATGTACCAGTCTGACATCAAGGTACATTTTAATGGTTTGTTCAATGATACTAGTATCTATGCCTAGAATTTCCTCATAAGACCAAGCAAATATATCTCGGAATTCCTGAAAGAGAGAGCGATAAGTTTTGAGTTCTAATGGAGAACAAGACACGCCGACATGAATGTTTTCTACAATGCCGAGTTTGGTCGAAATATCGATAGAAATGGTTTCTTCAATATTTGATAAGTTTCACTTGGATTCGATAGCATTAATGGGAAAATATTTCGAAAATAAAGTTTTATAGATGGGTGATATAGTTCAATAATATTATCTTCTTCATAATCTTGAATATGGGAGTGATGATGATGATCTTCTCATGGTTTTCCTTTTGGCATCATGGATTTCAAAATGCTCTCATCAGTCAAGAAAGTGGATGAAAAAAGATCAGATGGAGTACCAAAATATAATGAATGATCGAACTAAACAATCGGCAATGATGATTTCAGATTCGCCACCCAAGCCATGTAGATTGATTGTTATGCCAGCTCAATTGAGCTGGGCGTCAGGAATTCATCCAACGTAGCAACTTCAGAATCATTGGTAATCTTCCTTAAGCTAGATGGAGTGGAAGATATAATGCAGCAGGTCTCTATTCGTGCAATTTTTGCCAACGTCGCAGGCGGCGGTAATGCAAAGGTACCCATTAGGGAAGAATCCTTTAAGAGTCCTACACCAATGTTTTGTAGTGCTATCTGGGGTGCGTGAACTAACAGAACCATTCTAGTTACCTGGGAACTGAAGGAAAAGAAGGAGAGTTGGTTGATGACTGTGATAATACCTTAATGAGGAAAGGTGATAATTCTAAAATAAGTAGAGACAATCGTAGTCATAGCATAGACCCATGGCCTTTCGAGTAAAATGTCGTAATCAAGGGATCCATCAACAACCTCAACTTCAACACTTACATTTTTTTCCCCCTTGTTCGACATGCAGATTATTGATGATACTGCAAGGCTTATATGTACGACCATCAAAAGCTTTCAACGTTGTAGGCAATTGAGATAGGCACAACGAGCCAAGTGAATTCCAACAGTTTAGAGACATAATGCAAGTAAATTCTCCCTCATCAATAATAGTACGATGAACGAGGTGATTGAGAAAATTTACTTGGATGGAGAATTCCAATTCTGCTGGTAATTGTGGCACATAGCCCATATGATTAAAGACTACAAGATTGGAATCTTTGAGGTCAATTCCACCAATTACCAACAACAAAGCCTACTTCTAGGAGGGAAAATTTTGAAGTACGTCAAGCATCGACATAGCTGAAGGGGATTGAGCCAAATATTCAACTATATTGTAATTTTGAGCAGCTAGGGCTCGAGGATTGAATGTCGATTTATGGATGACTCCCTTCGGTGGCTTTATTTTTAACTTAGGAATAGCAGTTGGAGGAATAGATTTCGTGGATGGATTCATGGTCGAGGTAGTAGGTTGATCAGTAGCCTAACTACCATAATATTTATTTCGCGTTGACACCAAAACATCAGTTTTTGGCTTTGTGATAGATAGCATAATAACTTGGGAACTAGAAGTTGGATCTGTAGGAACCATATTTGTGTCTAGATTGGGAAATGGATATGTCAACACAGCAGATGCAGTCGAGGTCTTAAGAAATTTGGAGACTTCGACGTGGTGAGGAAAATCTCGAAAAAAGTGCTCCTCATTACATATTATACAAGGTAACGAGGTTTCTGATTGTTTCGAGTTTTTTGATCAGATGATCGTTCCTACGAGGTTGAATTTTTATTTTTCTTCGCTTTCCTCTTTTTCTTACTTTCGGGTTGCTTGTCACTTTTTCCTTTTTTAGATCACATGGCATGAATTTTGGAAGAAGGTGCAGGACCTTATGTAGTAGAGTGATGTGTGCTTGCAGTACCGATCATACCATTGCCGACATGAGAGTCCTTAGATGGAGGAGGAATAATAAAATTAGATCGCGGCGCGTTGGGAATTTTCTAATAGAGCGCGCCAGACTGAGTATAAATCAAATCTAAGTACTGGGCACGAACAATGACCTACTCTTCAGTGACGACACCACCCTTAGCCACATCCTCATTGATATATGGCAGCAACGACTTAATGAACCACTCAGCAAGGATTTGATTAGGAACAAATGTTTTGACCATTCTATGACGATGACGCCACTCATGAATATAATCAGAACTGTGAGTAGCATTAGTATTTTTAAAATTGGTCAAGAGTTCCGTTCCAGTTTCATATTGTATGGGTAACTATAAGTGGGTCAAAAGGTAGTAGCTAAGCAGTGAAATTATCAAATGAAGCTCGTGGTAAGTCAATGTACCACTTTGCGGCTAGACCAGTGAGCATAAACTGGAAAATACATAGTCGAACGGAGTCATCATTTAAGGAGTTTGATGAACACCAAAAATGATAAGTCATAACATGCATTGATGGGTCTTCTCTAGGGTTTCCATTAAACTTAGGAATATCCAAGGGTAATTTATGTGGTATCACCGGCCACGAAGGAGCATACCTGATGGGGTCGTTGGTAAGTTGGTTTAAATCGGGTAATTCTAAAGTTGCAACAAAGGGAAACTGTCGATTTCAGTCAGATTGAGCATAACCAGGATACAATGGAATTGCTTGGGCAAGAGGCATTTGAGAACTAACATAAGAAATTTGTTGTTGGTAACCCAGATAGGGGTTTTTCTGATAAGAAAACGCTTGAGGATTCTGTTGACCAAAACCTAGGTAAGCTACTTGTTGTTGGAATGATTGTTGTGGAATTTGTGGTTGTGGTTGCCAAGGTGTCTATCCACCAAGATTATAGCCCAAACTATAATAGCTTGGACTCGGTTGTGAATCGGTAAGACCCAGTTGTTCTTGAGACATCCTATAATAGGGTAATCCAGCTTATGAATGAAAAATTATGGATACAGGTGGTTGTTGAACTTAGCCAAAGGAGTTGGTGACTAAGGGCCCAATACTTGAGGGTATTGGGTGGAAGGACCCACCTGATATGGTTGAGTTACATCACTCTGAGCTTGTAACATGGGTAATGAATTATTAACACGTGGAGTAGATGTGGGTGAAACAAGTTGAACCGGTTGATATGAATAGACAACCGTTTGTGGTTGAACAGGCAGGATAGGCTACCACTGACAAACAATCATTCCAACATTAGGGTGACCATAAATCGATTAAGTACTGTCAAAATGGGTGACCAGAGCTTTCCCCCTAGCATGAGTAGTATAATAAGATGGAATATATTGTTCTCCAAATGTTGGGAGTCCAATTGAGATTGTAATGGATGGAATATACCCAGATGAAACAACTTGATATGGCACTGAAGATGTATATAAAGGATCAAGCCATTTAGTACTCTTTAGAGATGTACCAGATAGAATACCAGATGATGACATGGGTGAATTCCATGGGTTTGAGGATGCACCAAAGAAGGTTCCAGATAAATATTGGTAACCAGGTGGGACGCAAGGACCACCATACATATGTGACTCTGGTGATGTGGTGAACATCGATAGGGTAGCAACAATAGATGTTGTTGCAACTGTAACAGATTGTACAACCGGAGACGTTGACTCATCCATGATCATACGACCCAATGTATACCCTATAGGATCTATGGGAACTCGAATTGAAACAAGATCAAAGAGAGCAGTGTAAGGTGATTGAGGAAAAGACTTGTAAAGATAAAGCTCCTCCACAAAATGAGTTGTAGTTGAAGGTGTTTCATCTTGTGGTATTTCTTCAATTGAAATCAAACCAGGTGGAAGGATTTCTTTGTCAGGCCTGAGATATATTTCAGGTGGTTGACTATGTGATATGGGAGACTCAATGGCTACAATCGACTGTGGAGCGACTAATATAGGAACAAATTCCGATTGTTTAACTTTGGGATCTAGATGTTTTGGTAAAATAATGATGGGATACATATCAACTTCTAGTTGAACAATGTCGGGTTTGGGAGGTATGGTCTCACTGATTGGATGGATCGTGACCACAAGTAGTTGTAAGGACTCCGTCTTGACAATAGTGGATGAACCAGGATGTGTAGAAACAAATCGAGATGACTCTGGTATATATGATGATGATGATGCACCAGAGGAATTGATAATATTGGTTTCGGTAGAATGATGACATCTTCGCTGACCAGAAATGGCTTTCAGTGGTAAAGGTGGTTTAAGTTATATTCTACGTGAATGAAGGGGATAAGGATGTTCTTCTTCCATGATGGCTGATTGATTTTATTACAAAAACAAATAAAAATAAAAGGGTGATTCTACGAAAAAGGTTCACCAAGTAATTGTGAACTGAAAAATACCTCTTGGCGAACTAAGAAGTACGGGCAGGCAATCTCCCTGAATGTTGTGTTCAATTTATCACAAGTTACAAGGTGGGTGACTCGGTTACTTATGGAAGAAACCTAAATTTGTCCTCCCAAATATACCCAAAAGTAGGTGGAGGCCCAAGTCCGTGTTAGGGTTGTCTAATGTGAAACTACACAGTGAGAGCACCCCCTTATACTTTTCGTACTATAACACTGCCCTATATACCTGAAGGTACATGGATGAGCTCTGATATACTTATGCATGTGGAGTGAGGTATAACACTCGAAATGTATCACAGACAAGTTAGTGACAACTGCTATGTTTAACAATGTCTAGCCTCTAGCCTAGACCTTCCTTATATTGCTTAAAATTTTGTCTTTGAGTTTCACCGTGTGATGTAATGGAAATTCCTAAAAATGAAAACTAAATGATAAACAAACTTTTCAATTTAGCTTTTTCAATGAAAATCCTAGCTACTAAGGGGAAAGAGCAACCAGTTTTGAGCATACAAAAAAGAGCATAAACTAAATGAAGTTTCCTAACTTGTTCCTATGCAACACACACAATTCTCTAGATGCACATAAATGTTTTTCTTTTTAGCTCCCTTCAATGTGAATGAAAGAAAGGAAACTAAATGCACAAATCAATCAAACAAGTGTTTTCTTATGAGAAACAAGGAATGAAACAACGATTTCTCTTAGGAAAATGAAGAATGGGACCACAATTTTCCTACAGGAAACGAGGAATGAAACAAAAATTTCCTTTTCGAAAACATAATTGATCTAATGCAAAAAATTAACTACTTTGAATTTGATTTTCCAAAGATAAAGAAAACAACTAATGAAACATTGAACAAATTAATTTTCAAAGGAAGAAGAACAGGAAATTTTATTGGTCTCTAAGAGTAATCAGACATCTGGGAATACAACAAAAAAGTGGTTGAAACTGAAAGCAATGACAAATTTTGATGGAATTTGGTTGTCTGAGGGGCCAACGGAGCCTCTAAGGGGAGGCAGTGTGTTTCATAGCACCCCTGAATGGAACACAGTGCACTGCAGCGCACTGTACCTTGACCAACAATGCATTGGGCGCAGCTAAATTTGAAAAATAAGCAGCATAACACACTTCTAATGTAATCTGTTCATTAAAATGATTGATAATAGAAAGTAGATGCTCGTGAGCCCTGGTATTGCACCAAGAGTGTTGCAACTCCTAGGGACTGCCCTACTTTAGTTTATAGACCTGGGGTTCGTACAAACTTGGAGGTGAAAGTGTTATATACACAGTAGATGAATTATGTTCATTTCATCCTCTTCTACTTTACGAAAGGGTTCTATTTCTTAAACTATCATAAGAACTGGAAATTAAATTGCTGGAAGGAAATCAAAGAAAGGAAACTAAACTAAATTGCTGAAAATAAATGACAGGAATGAAACTAATTTAATTTGTAGAAAAGGAAATGACTGAAAAGAAACTAAACTATATTGCTAAAAAGAAATGGCAAAACGTAAATTGAACTAAATTTCTGAAAACAAATGACAGGAATGAAACCAATTTAATTTGCAGAAAAGGAAATGACTGAAAAGAAACTAATTTATATTTCTGAAAAGAAATGGAAGAAAGGAAACTATTTCTAAACCACGCTTAACTTTTCCAAATGGATAAATGCACTCTACTTGTCCTGTGGTATATCTACCATGCTTCTACCCATGCAACTAAGCTATCCATAACTTAATTCTAATTGAAAAAGTGTTGATTTGCAGCTTGGTGGAAAGAAAAGGGCTAAACAGGCTAATGGAGGGCTTAACACATGAAATGAGGTTTAGAAGTGGAAAGCATGGGTTTAAACCGGATTAAAACTTTATTATAGTTCAAAAAGGCGTTGGAGAAGAATAATTCAAAAAGTGCGATGACGGAGTTGCGATGGAGCAAAATTTGCGACGTACGAAATGTGATATCGCAATCAGCGGAAAGAGGAGTAAGTATTAACAAAAACCAACTAAAAGGTGCGAAGTGCGAAATGAGACAGGGATAAAATGGAAAAACGCGATGTGGTAAATGTTTCAAAGTGTGAAATTCGTTAGGTGACATGGTAGTGGGACCGACGGCAGAGCGCAATCACAATATCGCAATCAGCAGATTGGAGTAAGTCTTTGTAATGTCCCAAATAAGGGATTTTATGCTTCATCGGGAATATCTTGAGATATTCCAGAATTCCTTCTATAGAAAAACCACAAGTCCATTCCAGAGATTTAATATTGGGGAATTTACCAGATATGTCAACTTCACAAGGAAGTGTGAGATCCAAAAGCTAGTTGGACCTTCACAGACTCTGTCTATGGATATGCGATATTTCCACTTCGGGAATTTTTGCTACAGGGTCCTTGAGGACGTTGTATAAGAAAGATGTTGCAAAAATAAGACATACCAATGTTGGGATTCCCTAGAACACATATCATACAACTCCTATGCAGAGTATGAGCTCAAATAAATACATCTAGATGGGTTATTCAGATCTCCCCAATCTAGGTGTCTAAAACAATGCTCAATGAGAGAGCTTACAGCAACATAAGAACATGAACACTGAACTCTGCAAATATGAACATACCATAAGAGGGAAATTTATGCAGTCATCATTATATGATTATATCAGCAGAAATATATAAGAAATAGTTGAGGGACAAGCCACTCAAACTTTAAGACTGCAATGAATAAGCAATGAAAAACATGAGTTGTTGCAACTCCACAAAATGCCGGAGTAGCTGCATCTACGTAGTTTCTATCAAGGCATAGCTACTAAACATAAATTAAATACATATGTGGCTGAAGGAATAAAAGAAATAAGCCCAAGAACAAGAAATGGGCTGAAATACAAGATTTTTAGCCAATCTATGAAGATTGCTAGAAATGACGGAGAAACCCAAAATGTGACAACAGAGTTGTCACTGCAACTAATACCAAATATGAATGAGGTTATGGCTGATATAAAATATGATTTCCCTCCTCTGATAATGTCTCCAATACAAAGTGCTGATCACTTTGTCTCAGAAACACACTCCTGATGAGCTCCATGAAACCCTCTCTCACTGCCTCCTCTGAAATAACGCAGTTTCCTCCATGGAATGCGTAGTGGGAGATTATGGAAGTGTGGCCTCATGCCACTGATTTGAAATACAGCTCGGGAATCCTCCTTGAGGCTCCTCCAATGAGTGGATCACTCCTCCACTGAAGAAAACAAGACAAGAGAGTCTCCATGAGTTCCTCTCTTGCTGCACCCAGCAACACAACGTCCTCTCTGCTGCAGAAATGATGTTTTAGGAGATGAATGTAGCTATGGACAATTCCATATTGAGGAAACATAGCTCAATCCTCATCCTTCCTTGAGGAAGAGGTAGGGGTTCCCGACCGGGAACACCCTAGTGCCCGAGGGCACCATCACCCTGCTAAACAACCCGGGGATGCAAGCTTTTGTAGACCCAAGTCTGAAAATCTAAAACATAGCATAATGAAAATGGGCTGCCATATCCTCCATATAAATTGAGATAACTCTTCTCCACCATGGTCCCACCAATTAGGGTTTCCACCCTTGCATGAATATCTTCCCTCCAAAACTGCGCAGCTTCTCTAGGAAGCCTCTTCCTCCTTGGGTAGCGCTATTGACTTTAGTCAAAGGTGACTAATCAAGTGAGCTGGGTTCCATTCACACCCTTGGATTTTATTTTAGCTTCTTTATTCTCCTCCTTTTCACATGAGGAGTGTTATTTCTTCATCTAAAAGGGGCTAAGGTGTCTCCTTGCCCATTTTATTAAACAAAAATAAAATGTGCAACTATAATATTCCATTTTAGCTTGAGGCTAAAATTGGGAATATTACAGTCCTCCCCTCCCACATGTTGCTTGCCCTCAAGCAACTGCATGAAGAGAACAAAATATTCTCCCCCTTCTTCTTCTGTGGCCTCCTCATCAATGGTCCCAACACTGCTCAAATATGCTGCAATGAATCTGTCCTCTAATGCTCTCTCCCAAGTATGCAAATTGATAACAATGCTCCTCATGGAAAGATAGAAGGTGTAGTGGAATCCTTCCTGCTGTGATAAGGCCTCCTTAAGGTAGGAGTGATGATATGCATGGGAAAATTATGCTCCCAATGATGATCCTCTCATCCATGCAATCATCCCAATGAAAATCTCAACCCCTAGTGTCTGCAATGTGTTGGGGCTGAATGGAGAGTTGTGCTTGTGCTGCTCATGATGGCCCTCTATCCATATGCCGCTCATATGGGGTTGCCTTTGTCTTTGGGCTGGAAAAGTATGGCCTCCAAGAATGGCCCAAGCTACCCCATCAATAAAAATCAGCCATGAAATGCCTCTGCAAATTCTCCAAGTGGTCCCTCCCACAAGAAGGTACAAGTAGCAATGTGGCAATCATGGGTTGCCCTTGGTATCTCCTGCAAGATAAAACATATACAATGGGGAGAATCATGCTCCCAATGGGCTATCATACAATACTCTCCAAATAATGCTCCTCATGAGTGTACAAACATCATAAATACATGGAGCAATATACAATAAAAGCAAGTTGTCAAATGACAACCGGAGATTGGTTCAACATTCCACTTCATGGAACCTACGTAGTGCCTTTTGGCCTGCCTCAAAATCACAAATAACAAGTGTTGTCCTAGCCAATTTTTTTCTGCCACAACATCTCATCATAAGATAGAACATGAGAATACAAATTGGTGCCAATGGTGCACACCAAGAAACGTGTGGCTTTCCCGACAACCATCATAAGAATAGCTAGAATCAAGGCTACAAGTAGCTGCAAGTACATCATATCAAATTCAAGAAGGGCTGATCCTCCTTGAGACAATAGGCTGCTCATATGAAGTACAGAGTTACAAAATGGAATGATACCTTCTCCACCATGTACTTGAGACCCTGAGCTGAAATGGATCATCTGAATGCTCTCCCCCCCCTTCTAATGAGTAAGGGAATGGTTGTGCTAACCTCTCCAAAAACCACCGGGCTCTGCATCTATCCATATGCTGATGTAGATCACGCTGAATTCCCTCCCAAGTGAACTCCTCTATCCAGTCAAAGTATGCATCAAGTGCATAGCTAGGAAGTCCTCATGTGCTACATGAAAATAATTTCTCCTTGAGACTAGAAGCCCTAGTCAAGAAGAGTCTGCCATGATGATAGATTATCATGTCATCTACTAAGTATCTTCCATCTCCATCAAGGCTATCCAAAAAAAATCATGCATGCACCAAGATCCTGGGACCTCTCAACCAGAAGCTGAGTCCTCCAACATGGATCAATCCTCCACATAGACAGCGCTGGTATTCTGTAGTATGGTGCTCCATCACGCTTCTGCCTGCTACCTTGAAATCCCCTTATGCCAAAGTCATCCTCCAAGTTTCTTCCATGCCCATCATGCAGCTGCTCATTCTCAAAAGAAATGATGATCTCTGAAAATAAGCCTCCCATGAGAGACTATCACCTCCAAAGAATCTCTCGATCCTGGGAAATGTAGCATGAGTGGCCTCCATCTACTCTAATGCATGAAAGATTCATTCATAAAAGGAAGTATCCTCCTCCTCATCAAATATGTTGAGCAATCATCCTGCATCATGAAGATGCAATCCTCCATCCATGCAGCAAAATCTATCTGCGCAGTGAAACTAATGAGAATGGGTGGTGCTGAAAATGAGAGAGTGTATCCCTCCTCCATGTGATTATCCCCAAACTCTTTGCGCTGTAATGGACTCCTCTAATGTATCCACCCCTCTGGAATCCAATGAGTGGTGAACCAAATAGCATGATGCCTCTCATCATCTCTATATCATGTAACCTCCGAAGTGGAAAGCCCCCAAAAGTGAGACATCAAGATAGGAAGTGGACTGAATATATGAGAGGAAGGAAAGGTCCTCTCTCTCTCTACTGTGTAGTGCAGTCCTTCTCCCATGTGAAGAGAATCTCTGAAATAGATAAGGGTGAATGTCCATCATCCCTTCATGCTGATCCTTCTACTCTTCTTCTTCATCCAATGGTGCAGCGCTGTAGGTTCTTTTATGCACCTCCTCTCTACCAACATGTGAGTGCATCTCTTCCCCATCAATGAGAGGCCTTGTATCTTGGCCTTCCTTTGAGAGAAATATCTCCACACCCTCACAAATGGAAGAGTTCCCTTCATACAATGGGGGTCTTGCCTCTAGAAAGTCATTCTCCTAATTTCTCCCCCTCTAGAAAGATGGGATGATCTTTGTTTCATGGTTCTCCTCCATGCATGCAAAGTGTTTGACGTTTTGTCACACCATGTTTCACATTGGTTTTCATCAATCCCCTTTGCAAAATTCTTTGTGACTGCAACATATGATCTCTCATTTGCATGAGAACATGAAATAGAACTCTGAAATCAATCATCATGAATCATACCTTTGAGTTTGCATCATTACTCCTCCAAAGGCCTCAAATATTTCCATCCATCCTTCTTACAGTAGCTATGGGCAATGTACTGTGCTGTGGATCTGCATGTTTGGCTGAATGCTCACACCCTTCATGAGAATAACTAGGGCTTGCTCCATCCACAAATCCCCTTCAGAAATTTCCTCCAAATTTTCCCTTTCATCAGATCTTCAATGATGTTCCCAATGGTCTGGAAAAGAAGAACGGAAACCTCCTCTTCCTTCATTCTTTCCTTGTTTCCTATGTAAATCTCCTCTACTTGGAGAGAAGCTCCTCTTGCTGATGGCAATAGATCTTGGGCACAGGCTAAGCTAAGATCATGCTCTGATACCACTGTAATGTCCCAAATGAGGGATTTTTTGCTTCATCGGGAATATCTTAAAATATTCCAGAATTCCTTCTATAGAAAAACCACAAGTCCATTCCAGAGATTGACTGTTGGGGCATTTATCGGATATTTCACCTTCACAAGGAAGTGTGATATCCAGAAGCTAGCTGGCCCTTCACAGACTCTGTCTATGGATATGCGATATTTCCACTTCGGTAATTTCTGCTACAGGGTCCTTGAGGATGATGTATAAGAAAGCTGCTGCAAAAATAAGACATATCAATGTTGGGATGCCCTATAACACATCTCATACAACTCCTATGTAGATTATGAGCTCAAATAAATACATCTAGATGGGTTATTCAGATCTCCCCAATCTAGGTGTCTAAAACAATGCTCAATGAGAGAGTTTACAACAACATAAGAACATGAACACTGAACTTTGAAAATCTAAACATACCATAAGAGGGAAATGTATGCAGCCATCATTATATGATTATATCAGCAGAAATATACAAGAAATAGTTGAGGGACAAGCCACTCAAACTTTAAAAGCAAACCTCTAATGAATCAATAATGAGATACATGAGTTGCTGCAACTCCACAAAATGCCAGAGTAGCTGCATCTGCACAGTGTATATGAAGGCATAGCTGCTGAACATAAATGAAATACATATGTGGCTGAAGGAATACAGGAAATAAACCCAAGAACAAGAAATGGGCTGAAATACAAGATTTCTAGCCAATCTATGAAGATTGCTAGAAATGACGGAGAAACCCAAAATGTGACAACAGAGTTGTCACTACAACTGATACCAAATATGAATGAGGTTATGGCTGATCTGAAATATTATTTCCCTCCTCTAATCATGTCTCCAATACAAAGTGATGATCACTTTGTCTTAGAAACACACTCCTGACGAGCTCCATGAAACCCTCTCTCACTGCCTCCTCTGAAATAACGCAGTTTCCTCCATGGACTACATAGTGGGAGATGATGGAAGTGTGGCCTCATGCCACTGATATGAAATACAGCCCGGGAATCCTCCTTGCAGCTCCTCCAATGAGTGGATCACTCCTCCACTGAAGAAAACAAGACAAGAGAGACTCCATCAGTTCCTCTCTTGCTACACCCAGCAACACAACGTCCTCTCTACTGCAGAAATAAAGTTGTAGGAGATGAATGTAGCTATGGCCAATGCCGGATTGAGGAAATGTATCTCAATCCTCATCCTTCCTTGAGGAAGAGGTATGGGTTCCCGACCGAGAATACCCTAGTGCTCGAGGGCACCATCACCCTGCTAAACAGCCCGGGGATGCAAGCTTTTGCAAACCCAAGTCTGAAAATCTAAAACATAGCATAATGAAAATGGGTTGTCATCTCCTCCATATAAAGTGAGAGAACTCTTCTCCACCATGGTCCCACCAATTAGGGTTTCCACCCTTGCATGAATTTCTTCCCTCCAAAACTACGCAGCTTCTCTAGGAAGCCTCTTCCTCCTTGGGTAGCGTTGTTGACTTTAGTCAAAGGTGACTAATCAAGTGGGTTGGGTTCCATTCACACCCTTGGTGTTTATTTCAGCTGCTTTATTCTCCTCCTTTTCACATGAGGAGTGTTATTTCTTCATATAAAAGGGGCTAAGGTGTCTCCTTGCCCATTTTATTAAACAAAGATAAAATGTGCAACTATAATATTCCATTTTAGCTTGAGGCTAAAAATGGGAATATTACAGTCTTAAAAGAAAAGGGTAAATATTGCGAAGTGAGATTTTGTGAAAAGGCGAAGTGCGGTAGTGTGAGAACTAAGGAGAAAAGGCAAAGGTCGATTTTTTGACGTTTTTGAATGGTTTTTAAGTTTTAAATGGTTGCGACAGCTGCACAAAGTGAAAAGAAGGGATAGAAGGTGAACTTTCAGGTTTTGGGGGGATTTTTCAAGAATAAAGAAAGGGGTGCAGTAGCTGCGATGAGAGAAAAGGAAGGAGTAGAATCATAACATAGGTGTTTGTAAGTGTAACATAGAGATGGAAAATGAACTTCTCTAGAAATTTAATATTGATTCCTGCAAACAAACCTGCAGATTCATTCACAAGAAAACAGAAAAGGATGTGTGATAAAACAGTGAACAGAAAGCAGTTTTTGGGTCTATGGGAAGGTTCTCCCTCCTCGAGCTCTATTGACAGAGATGAGAAGGGAGTCTTGATCCACATTTTTTTTTTTGTTTTTCTCCTCTATTCTATTACTCACAAGAAAATGAAAAACTATGACAACATACCGAAAGAAAAATTAAACAATGATGAAACTATGAGGAGAAGAACTAAGTGAATGACAGAGAGAACTAGCTTGATGGTAGAAAGGAAAGGATTGTAAAAATAGAGAAGTTGAGGCACATGGATTGGGTCCTAACCCAAAATCGTAGCTCTCTAAAACTTAAATAAATAAAATGAAATCAGTCTTCTCATTTCATAAGAATAACCTCATGCATCTTTGAAAGTTTGATCACTGAGTAAAATAATAAAAACCTCAATAGCTTGCAACAAAGTTCCAACTAGAATCGACTAACTCTTCCTAGCTCTATATCTACTCTATTTATTCTACAGGGCAGCTACCAACAACTCCCTATAAAAATGGTGATTGAGTCCACTTGAATCCAATTAAACAAATATTGAGTGCACTCCTCTTTGAGTTGCTTGGCTTCCTCTGGAATTCGAATTGCTGGAGAGAATCCTTGGGGATCCTTTGGAATTTTAATTTCTGGAGAGAATCTTTGGGATCCTTTGGTTGCCTTTGGAATTTGAATTGATGGAGAGAATATTTGGGATCCTTTGGCTGCCTTTGAGAGTTAAGGAGGGTGGACAATCCTCCAATAATTTATCCTTGTTGTCTCCTCCAAGTATTTATGATAAAATCCTTATAAAAATGCTAATAATTCATGATTTTTTGCACTCAACCTCATATTAGGCACTCAGAGTATGTTAGCCTTAATCACCACATATACTAGCATCAAAAAACCAAATAATAATAAAAATGCAAGAAAAATATATCTAAGAAGGAAAAAAGGTGACCATTAACCCCTCCAAATATGTCTAATGATGGAGCTCATCATCACCCCCCTACTGAATGGTTGCTCATCCTCTGAGAAACTAATCCCCCTCCTGTATTTCCTTCAAGGCTTTGACAACCCCCCTGATTTCCTGAGGAATAAGTGTGGGATTTTCCCCAAGGGGGTAAAAACCATTATTCTTTTCTGCATTCCCCCATTGTCTATCTTGTGCATCTATGTCCTTTTCATCATTCAGCCCCAGCAACAAAAGTGGGCTGAGATTTAGTCCCAACCATTGGATATTTTTGGCCTACATGGCCCTCTTGTATAATGGTGCCCTCTCCAATCCACCCCTCAGTATTTATGGAGTATGGTACTCCCTGCTCTTGAGGGTGTGAGGGAGGTTGTTCCATCTCCTCTGGTTGGCCATAATGGAATCATCTTCTATCTGCCTAGAAACATCATCAAAGTGGCATATTACCTCTGTTTGAGTCTAAAGGTAGCTTTCAACTAGTGTAGGGTTCCTTTCAATCTCTCGACAGTTAAGGATGACTCCTCTTGGGCTGAATAATTCTGGTCCGATACATAAGGGTTCTCTATTTCTTCTTCCCATGACCTTCCATATCTCTTTTTCTCTAGTGTCCTCATTCATCATCCAAGATACTAGAGCCATCAATTGCATATCCCCCATTGTAGGATTGGGGTCCCAAGTATCCAGATTTGTCAGTACAAGGTTATGCATATAAAACTCTGTCGTTTTTTCCTGATCAGCCATGTTAGCTTTCTTGTAGAAATCCATGAATTGTCTACAATCTTGGAAAGGTAGTGATCCATGGGAGGCTAGAGTTTTGATTTCAAATAGAAACCATTGATCCTTGAAGTACAAAGCATATGAGTCAGAAGGGAATCTATGTTGAAGGGATTATATGCATAAGTCTGCCATGGTGGCTACTTTCTGCCCTTTTTTATGTAATTTCTCCTTCAGTGCTACATTCTCTGCTTGTGCCTTCTAAAACTGCTCCTTCAAAACCATTTCTTCGATTCTTTCCTCCTCCCTTGGTCATTCTTCAATGATAATCGGACTCGTGGGAGGAGTTTATGGCTCTCCCTAACTTATCCTCTGACTCTTGTTAGCTTTGAAATACATAGAGGTCTGCCTTTTTCTCTTTGTGCTGAGAGGAGCTAAGGTGGAAACTACCTCTTTGTCTTGAGGGGATGTGGTGTTGTGTTGTGAATCTATTTCTTGCTCACTTTCTGCTACCTCTATGGCTTCTATTGCCATCTCTTCGGATTTTCCTTGGCCCTTTGTCTCTTCCTCTTTTTCTTCTAGTTCCTCTTGTTCCTCTTCTGGTTCTTCTTCTTCTTCTAGTTATTCTTCTGGTTCCTCTTCTTCTTCTCTAAGGCTAGAAGTGGAATTCTAATTTTTTTGGGTTGCTATAAAAGCTTCCCTGATCATATTTACGAAAGAGGACTAGGCCATGGGTAGTGTGATGTTGTTTTGTTGTTGTTGTTGCACGTTGTTCAAATACATAGCTCACTCTCAGTATTGCTGTGTTGTGGCTCCCTTCGGTCTCTTTCCCTAAAAAATTCTCAATTCACTGGTTTGGATGAGACGAGGTCTCTTTTTATTATATTGCGCAACTAATTTTGGTGTGCTTATGTAACTCGGCCTCAACTCTAGTTTTCGTTAGACATCGTTGTTTCCTTCTCCCTGTTAATTCATGATGGACTATGTGTTTCCTCCCCTTGTTCTCCTCTACTCCACTTGATTTAAATTATTTTATTTTTCATGCCCAGGTGGCATGACTTTGCAGCTCTCCCTAGTCCTACTTCACAATGGTGACCAAGCTAACTAGCCACCTTTCTGCCCCTTAAACTCTAAGTCTAAAAAATTAATTATTTATGGATATTATAGATGCATAGAAAGGGGTGAGAAGCTATACCTCAGTTTTCCTGTTGTTTCCAAGGTGGTTGCAGGATATGGATTGAGGAGACAGGCCTTTTAGATGTTGCATTCATCACTATTTTCCTCTTCTCTGAGTGAGCAGCTTGCTGAATGAGCAGCTCTCTGAGTGAGCTGTTGATCATTCCTTGTTGTTTCTTCCCATTGTATATGTTTTGTGGGGGTGCTCCAGATGCCATGGGTGGCACTCTTGTCTTTCTTGGGGTCTACTTTATCATCTCCTCTCTTGTTTTTATTTCTTTTCAAGAACATATTTTTGCGTTGTATGAATTCCCTGATATTTGTAGTCGTCCATGTTTTTCTTCCTTTGCTACATTGTGCTTAGGAATGGAGGAATGTGGTGTACGGAGGTGATGGAGGAAGTTATGAAAATGAATGGAGTGAATGAGGGGATGGATGGTAAAGAAAAATAAGGGAAAAGAAGATGATTTTTTTCTCTGTGTTTCCAAAAACCATTAATGACTTGCCAAAGAGCAAACACAAAGAACACAAAGATGCAGATGTATTTTTTTTGTTTTTGTTTTTGTTTTGTATTTTTTTTTTTTGAAAGAAAATGGGTTGCCTCCATGGAGGTTTTCAACCCACAAACTTGCCTTGGGTGCCTTAGAGAGGATTTCACCCATGGATCTTTATTCTCTCTTTTTTTAGCAAGTGAGCTTCCTCCATTGAGGTTTTCAACCCACAAGCTTGCCTTGGGTGCCTCAGAGATGTTTTCACCCATGGATATTCATTTATTTTTTATTTCATTTTATTTTTTTCAAGAGGTGTCGGAAACTATGGAGTTTCCCATCACATACACCTCTTTGGTTATTGAATTTAGAACTCTTCCCTTGACAAAGGATTCTTGTACATTTTAAGTCTATGACCATTGACAAGAAAGGAGATTCCTTCCTCATCTATGGTTCTGATTTGAACAGTGCCATTATCACAGCATTTTTCCACTATGTAAGGTCCCAACCATCTTGTCATCAACTTTCCTTTGAAATATTTAAACCTTGAATCATACAACAAAACCTAATCTCCTTCTTGGAAGGTGTTTTATTTGATGTTATTGTCATGCCAAACCTTCCTTTGCAGCTGAACTACCTTCGTGTGAAGAAGTGCTTGAATTCTAAACTCACCCAATCCATTTAGTTGTAGCAACCTCTCTTTTTAGGCATTTTATAGATCTATATTTAATTCAGCTTCCATTCTTAAAGTATTGAATTCAAACTCAACTGAAAGTAGGGCCTTCTTAGCATATACTATTTCATAGGGAGTGAATCATGTTTTTGTCTTCCAAGTAGTGTTGTTGGCCCAAGTAGCTTCTACCAACCTGTCTTCCCAATATTTTCTCTTTTTTCTCACAACCTTGGTGAGGATGCTCTCCAAAGCTCTGTTAGCTACATCTACCTGGTCATTCGCCTAAGGGTGATAGATAGTATAAGTTCTATGCTTAATCTTGTGCTTCCTCAAAATATTCTCAATAAGGTTAGAAGTGAATTGTGCTCCCTAATCAGTGACTATTTCTCTGGGGTACCCAAACTTGTAAAACACATTCTCCCTCAAAAATTCTTCTACTTTAACCTAGGTTTCTACCTTCACTGCTTTTGTTTCAGCCCACTTTGTTAGGTAATTAATGCAGACTATGATATACTTCTTTTGTCTAAATGGTGGATCGATAAGTCCAACAAATTCCATTCCCCACTTGTAAAATGGCTCAAGAACCACCTGAGGGTGCAAAGGCATCTCATACCTTTGTGTGGGTTTCCCCATCCTTTGGCACTGGTTGTTGAGCCCCAAAGGTGTCCTTTCCTTTCACCAAATTTCACTTCATTTCCTTTGTCCCCTATCAATTATAGGCTTAAAAGATCAATAGGATTGATTAAAGTCACTTTAGGAATGCATACAATGAATGACTTGCTATATTTTCATGGTTTTGTTGTTGTAATAATTTTTGGCTAGACTCAGCTACAGAATGCAGCCATTCTGTAGCCAGTCGCCTATTCCGTAGCTATCTTCATGTTTACATAGGTTACAAGTGTCACTTAGAGGAAAAACGCATATGGTTGAAATCCAGACTTCATCTACATTGTTACTTGTCCTCTACGAAGTCTGAGTAAAAACCTCCAAGTGGTTATGCACGTGGAAGAAATCAAAACTAAGAGGCAGACTTCTACCGAGACAAGAACTCTACAGATGTCTTCAGCAAGAGTACGAGGCTTCCACAAGAGTTCTAATTTGATTTTAATTGGGAAAGACACTTATCCCTATTTCCTCTCAAGGGTAGTTATGTATTTCTTTTATAAGAATGACTCAGGAGACCGAGAGACAGTTAGCTAGATTGATGTTTTGTTGTTAGATCTCAAAAGTCCGTAATACTCTGTTTCTGAAGTATTTTCCCTTTAATGAAAGACATTCAACTTCATTGCATGATATAAGGAAATCTTGAGGATATTTTTATGCTAATTCGGTGGTAGAGGGCCCCTACTGCCCGAGAAGCTCTGTGCATATTGTTTAGATAAGTAACTTTACCCTTGTTTCATTCCTAGTTTAAGAAATTTTCTGAACTTTATGTTTATACTCACTTGCATCGGATGCTACAGCCAGTATTGTTCTTACGAATTGTTCCAAAATATCACTAACACTGCATGAGATATAGCTGTAGTATTTTAGGGATTAGTTGCATTTTTTCTGAACTTTATGTTTTATGCTTACTCACATCAAATGTTACAGCCAGTCTTGTTTTTATGAATTGTTCCAAAATATCACTAACACTGAATGAGATATAGCTGTAATATTTTAGAGATTAGTTGCATTTTAGTTCAGTTGTAGTACTCCGGAGGTTAATGGCACTCTAGCTCAATTATGTTCACTATATTTTAAGTTTGAATGATTGCATTCTAGTTCAGTTCTATCCATTGTATTTCTAATTTTATTAGTTAGTTGTATTCTAATTTTATTAAATTAGACTTAACGGCCTTCATTATTTACAAACTACTCTTGTTCTTAAATTCTACTAATACATCATTATCATAGGAACAAGAATTGGTTGTGTCATTTTGAAGTCTTGACTGTTCTGAAATTTCTCATAATTTCACAAACTACCTCTTTTCCAAAGCTATTCCAAAAGATTTCTAACTCTTGAATGAGGCTTAACAGTGATATTTTGAGTTGTAGAATGGATTAATTTCAGTGTCATAAGTTAGAGTAGAGTTCCTCACTATGTTGCAGACTATCTTTTCCAAATGTGTTCCAACAAATTTCTAGCCATGGATGAGATTTTCTCTATGATATTGTAGGTTGTTGTTTACTTAGAAGAACCTCATTGAATTAAACTTATCCTTTTCTCAAGTTATTCCAACATATTTCTAATGAATGAATTGGACTGAGTTCATGTTATGAGTTATTGAGTTCATGCTATGAGTTATTTTTTTGTTAAGTTTTGCATTTTCTGTTCTCAAGTGCCATACATAGTTTAGAATAGATTTTGCTCTGTTTTAGTGTGACCAACAACTTCTCTTTACCAACACTTAGTTATTTTCCTCTTAGCATAAAAAAAACACAAAACCACAAAACCAAAAACACTAGAAAAACACTAAACACAATGAAGTAGGAAGAAAATACCTAGGCACATATAGTGCACTTCACTTCAGCAGTTTACTAACCCTGGTTGATAATTTATGACATCAATTTAGGAACACTAAGTTGAGCAGACACTGGTCACACCTGCTAGTGTATCTTCTGGAATCTTGGTGAAGGGTAGGCCAATAGTGTCCTTCCTGCAAAACTTTGCAAGCAATTCTCTTTGCAGCAAATTCGCCTCCACATGTGTTGTCATGACATGCAAAGAGTGTATCAAAATTTTCTTCCTCCCTCACACATCTCCTTAGGATTTTATCGGGGCCTAGCTTGAAAAGGTTTCCCCCAATCCATGTTAAAGGGGCGCTTTTTTTATGATTTTTCTCCTCTCCCTAAATGAAAGATTAAGAGAGAGTCTCCCAGCAACCAAGTAGTTGGCTATATCAACAAACCATGGTGAGAGTGATGATATAGAAAAGAGATGCTCATCTGGTAGCTATTCATCCACCATTCCTTCTTCACCTACAGGGAGAGCTAACCTGGTGTTGGTGAGGTAAATCCCCTCTGCGGACAAAGGCGATCCCACTATCCCTAGGGCGGGTCTAGCAACAAACAAAACAACCTATAATATTGATTCCTAGTTAAATAATGGATGGAGATTTGATAGATGACTTACCATAGGTCCTATGCTGTTTTTGTCGTCGAAAAGGGTTGCTGCCTCTCGCTCCTGGTTTGACAGATCACGATCCATTCGCTTTCACGCTCGGGCACCTGCACACACACAAGAAACAACGACAATATACAACATACTAATTCACATTCGTAACTACTAGTCAGTTGAAGAGAACTAAATCAATTGCATTAAATAACAAAAAAACACAATGATGGAACCCATACCATAGTTGATTATATTAATAAATGAAAGGAAGAGTACAACCAAGCTTCGACGTTGCGGTCTCCTCCAACAGGGTTCAAGTAGAGCGCGTCTCATAATGGCTCGTCGGGAATTCGGACGGGACTCTCTCTACGGAGTTCTCCTTGGTTCTACCTTCTCAATAGCAATTACTCAGCTATATTATTCTTCTCCAAGTTCAGCTCTTTGGCTATATGTTCAGCTAGCTTTCATAAAATGAGAAGGCCTGTTTTTATAGAGGGAAAGGGAGAGGTTAGGATCCCTATAATTATGGAAGGGAGGCCTATATTCAAGGAGTGTTCCTTGGGAGGTGGAAACCACTGCCTAAAGAGAGAGATCCGTGGTTGATCAACTTAACCACTTCCAATGACTCATCCTTGAGGTGGTTAGAAGGAAACTTCCGCCTCTAATTTATAAAATAACATTCCTAAAACAGCTCGACGCGGGTACTGCACTGAGACAGAGTGCCAGGTGGCACGGGCTCTAATGCAAATCTTCCACATCGGCGCAAGTGGTGAACTAGCTACCCGTGCCAAGGAAAAAATATAGGTTTTGTGTGATTTTTGAGGAAATGTCCAACAGGAGAAATGATGTCCTTATGCAGAAGGATGAAAAGAAGGTGTTTTCAAAGTATGGCACTACTCACAATTCACGGGAATGACCCTCCAATATGTGGGGCAAGGGATTGCAGGGACGGTGACAAAATGCTGTGCAACAGATGCCCCGTAAAGCATGAGTTCCGAGAGAGAGGGAGGTGTGAAATGCTTTATGAGAATGCGTTCGTCCCAAACACTGCTGTCAGAAAACCTACGAGTACAAATACAATTGATATCTCTGATACATGATATGTGGCATGGGTGCAGCCATCCATAATAGAGTACATAAAAGGTGAGATCTGAGGCATGGACACAGCCATTCATCAATAAGGATCAAAAAATAGACTTAGGTATGGTCACAGCCATCCAATCAGAAGAGTCATGTAATAAGTCATAGTAATCCACAAAGAACTCACAGCCTGGATTTCATCAGACAAAACCCAGGGTCTTGCGCTCCATCTCAACCTGAACAAAGTACAATTTGAGCATGTGAATAGATGAGTTGAAGTTGAACATGCAGGAACATTGTTTGATTACCAGCCAATAATGAGAGTTGTTAACAGACGCGAGAGAAACCACTAATAAAGACAACGGCTCTCAATGTATAAAAGGTATAATCCATGGAATGTGAACAGTGATCTGGCATCGAACACCCGTAGAATCATCCGATCGAAGGCTAATGATGTGAACCTTGCGTTGGATGTAAAGAACCTTCCATTAAGGCATGCAAGCTCCAAGGTACCTGAAGGGAGTCTCTAGATCAGCTTCCTGGAAAATGAGCTGAAGTCGACAGGAAGCGACCTGGTCGAAGGAGGGTCATGATGTTTCCCACATCATCGACACGAGACAGAGGAATATGATGATTTGCGAATCAGGACCAACAGAGAATCAGAGGGAGGCTGAAAATTGCAAAGGAAAAACTTCTCTTGAATATATCGGTAGCACGACATTGGATTTGGAAGTATTTGACATCAAGGGATCTGAGGTCATGGTGACGTGACAAAGAGCCGATGAAAAGTCAAAAGAGATTACCCAAACCCATGGAGGCAAAAAAATGACGAAGTGAGATGTCCCCAACCTGACACGAATGCAGACAAGTGCCATATTCAATAGTGACATACTGTTGACTAAAGTCTGGTTCCATTTTCCCCCACCATTTCTGTTAAGTACCCCAATTATTTTTGTAAGCAATCTTGAAGGGGATAGCATATGCTTGCGATGCAAGTTTTTCCTTCTGATAAATCCAACCTAGTACATTTTACGAGCCCTAGGAAGGAGGAACTCGAGTAACGTCATAATGATGGAGTCCGATGTCATCAATTTTAACGAGTCTGAAAAAGGGATAACTTGATATCTTTTCATGTTTAGAGAGTTTGAAAATAAAGCGGCAAATAAAACTCCAGCAAGGCCCTTTTCGTAAATAGTCTCTCATATCCAAAAAGGTAGAAAACAACATCCGAGAGAACCTCTAAGTCGCGATAGGCTAAGGCATTCCTTTTTCATAAATAATCTATCCCAGCCCGAAAATGGGTAAATGTATACTAGGTAGATATCATTTCGCAGCCATTTAACGAGTTCAAAATGACAAGCGTCTCTGCAATATTTTCAGTTTTAGAGAGTCAGAAAAGAGATGAAAGTTGACTCCTCTTGGAGGAACGAGTGGTATAAAAGGTAGCAACTGGTTCCGGTAATGGCGGAACTGCTCAGAACAAGTAAAGGTTAAGAGGCTGGCTAACAAGACCACTCATTGCAGCAGTTCCTCAGGAATGGTTAAAACAATCAAGTGAAGGCATATGATCGGCCAAGCAGATGGTGACGACGGAATGAGAAAACCAAGGTTCATCTGGAAAAACAGGCTGATAAAATGGCAATCATGAGAGGTAAAATGGGAATGGTTTCATTTTTACACAAGCCTGAAATCAGGAAACTTTGCTTGAAGTTGGTTTCATTTTTACGCAAGTTTGTAACAAAGATAAACTATGCTTGAAATTGGTTTCATTTTTACACAAGCTTGAAATGGAAACAAACTATGCTTGAAATGTTTGCATGCCCCCAACATGGTGACTCAATTCGAGGTACATGCCCCCCAAGCCTTAGTGCATTCACCAGAGTAGACTGCTAGTTACTGACAGGTGGATGGAATGAAGGTTCAATTATGAGACCAAGAGAAAGACTCCACTGGGATTTTACGAGATATAATCAAAGATACAAATTGAAAGGGAACATGTTTCATTGTTTTAATGAGGTTGACACATTAGAAGAACTACCCTCAGGACACCTCGTTTCATTTTTTAAGGAGCTTGACACAAGACAAATTCTGCTCCGACTAGCTTATTTCATTTTTTTTAGGAGCTTGACACAAGAAAACGAACTATGCTCTGACAACCTTGTTTCATTTTTTAAGGATCTTGACACAAGAAAACAAACTATGCTCTGAAGACCTTGTTTCATTTTTTAAGGAGCTTGACACAAGAAAACGAACTATGCTCCGACAACCTTGTTTTAATTTTTTAAGGAGGTTGACACAAGAAAATGAGCTATGCTCCAAAGACCTTGTTTCATTTTTTAGGGAGCTTGACACAAGAAAACGAACTATGATCCGACAACCTTGTTTCATTTTTTAAGGAGCTTGACACAAGAAAACAAACTATGCTCCGATGACAACTCATCATGTCGAATAAGAAGTCATGGCTTCCAAGAGGTTCTCATCTGATGAGAGAACAACATCTCGGAAATTAGGACCAATGCCCCCAGCACATGTTGGACAATGGCACTATCACTAAATGCAAGCACAGGACAGGTAGCCACATAATTAACCTGCGGCACAACTGGTGGATAAAGACCAGGAAGGGACGATGGTGGACTAGATGTCACGTCAGGACCAAAGAACGAAAGTTGATCAATGGTCACGATCTGACCTTTGTGTGGAAAATAGATCACATGAAAGAGGGAAGAGACAATCGCCCCCATGACATAAGTATAGTCGCACCCCAAGAGTAAATTGAAATCCAAGGGGCCTGGAACAACCATTACGTCTATATAGACGGTTTTCCTTCCCAAAGTAACAGGTAACTTTGAAAGGATCCCTAACGGTTGAATGGTTCCTCTGTTAAAAGCCAATAGATTCTGAGTAACAAGCATAAGTGGTGGAGAACCAAAAGCTTTCCAAGTAGTAGAAGAAATAATACTAACAGGTGCGCCTTCATCTATAATGGTGCTGGGTATGACCAGATCAAAGGTCTGTACTGTTATCTCAAAAGGCACATAAGAAGGAAGGTGGTATCCCGCGAATCGAGTCCAATCGAAGGAAGAAACCAAACTACTTGGAGGAGCTACCATCGAACTGAGATGGTTTTCCCCTGGTGTTACCGGAGCAAGAGGAGAACTCTCTAAGAATTCCATCACGAGAGTAGGAGGATCAGCTTCTTGAACTATAGGGACAAAATGATCTTTCTCCAAGTCTGAAGAATCTGAGGAAACAAGAAGAACATGGGGGGGATGAGATCCACTCTCGACGGAAAAGACCTGATGTACCATAGGCGGGATCAAGTCAACCGATTCAACGTCCAATGGTTGGTCAGGAACGGATTCGTGAATTTGAATTTCTTGGGGAGTGGGATCGACCAAGGATGACTCTTGACCAATCGTGGAATCAACTAGCGAAGGACTCAAAGAAAGTTTCAGGTAAGCAGCCAGAAGGGAAGGTGCAGAAACAGTAGAGTTGTTCAACACTCTCTTGGCTTCATCCATGTACAAACAAAGGTGAATGGGATGATGCCCTTCTCACAACTTACAGGGATTGGTAATCTAACCCTGTTTCTTATCAGTCTTATCATGGCTAGTTGAAGATGTGCCACCAATATGACTTTCGAAAGCCAAAGGAAATGATGGGCGATCGTCAGAGCATACTTAAAGTACCTTGGGAATGCCAGGGCTGTCTCGAAGAAGGTGGTCACCTTTGCACAACATGCAAGGTAATTTGACTTTCCGTGGAAGGTTGGATGGTTTATCAATGGGATATTTCTTAGGCTCAATAGCCGTAGATTTAGCCTTTCTCTTATCTGACTTCTTCTTCTTGGTATTCTTCTTCTTCTTCTTTTAGCCATCAAGTTACTAGAATCTAGAATTTCACCAGGCGAAGTAGAAGAGGAGGAAGAAGAAACAGGTGAAGAAGCAGATAGGTCCACCTTATAATCAACATGATGTTATTCAGGTGGAGGAGATGGTTGAACAGAGGTCGAAGCACTCGGGACCACCGAGGTCGAGAACAACTAGAACAACAAACCAATAGTTAACCCAGAAAAGGACCAACATTTCCAAAAGAAAGAAAAGGACCAGGATTCCCTTTGGAGGGGATTCCTTGGTTGGTAAACTTTAAAAAAGTTGCCATCAGAAACAACCTTAAAATAACACACTAAGGACGATAACTTTAACCAGGAATATTCTGTGGACAGCTGATTTTTTAAGACATTGAAACAAAACTCTGTCGTTTCATATTTTAAGGGTCAAGAAACAGGAGAAAAGGCGACTCTATCACTTTTAGGTTGAAGCGAGCATGAAAGGACAAGTGCTTGAGGATATTTTCAAATTGAAAGAGTTAGTAAAGATAAAAAATGACTGCTCAAGAAGTCTAGGTAAAAGGGTGTACCAAGTTTCCGTGAACTGCCATATACACCATGGTAATCAAATGAAAGAAGAATTGACCAAGGACTTGATGTACGTACAGGTAGTCTCCCTGAATGCTATGTTCGGTGTATCATGGTTACAAGGCGGTAGACTCAGCTTCCTATGGATAAAAGGATTGCAACCTAGAGGGGCTCCCTTTATATACTCGACCGTACGAGGAGAGCAAGTCCATACTAGTGCTGTCTGAAGTGAGATGGTGAGCGACAGCTGCTAGTTTTAAAGACGTCGGAACACGTCTCTAACTTAGACCACTAGATGTTCCGTTAGGTTTCAATGTTGCCTTAGGTTAATTGAGTAAATTTTAATTTGATCTTGTATTTACGTTTCAATTCTAAGGTCCTACCGAATTTTGGATCTCAAAAATCCCTAAATGCAAGCTACATGCCAAAAGAAACCATTTCGTTCGATGAAAATATATCTACGAGAAAGTGAGGATTTTTCAAGTGATAGAAAATAATAAGAACACGTAGAAGCATCCACTACAGTATCTAATGCAAGCTAATGAAAATGAGAAATCTTTCCTAGAATTGTCCAATGCTAGATATGCGAAAGACTTTCAATTCCACAATGCAAACAAGAATGCAAACAATTTTTTTTTTAATTTTTCAATGTAATAGAGCAAATAGTGCACTAAATAACATGAAAAAAAAACCAAAAAACTAGTTCGAGAACGTTAATGCGAGAGCTGAAGCGAAATAATTTCAATCAACCCAAAACAAACATAACAAAACTCAAACCAACGTTGCAATCTCTCAAATTGTAGAAATATTTCAAAACATACCCATGCAAGCAGTGTGATCTATGCTTGGAGTGACAAGAAGAAAAATTGAATGAAAGAGGCAAGAATCATTCAACCAATGCAATCACTCAAATGGATAAACGAAGCTGAATGCAACCAAACAAGGAATGAAGTTGACTACGAAACAAAAGACTCAAAATCCTACAGGAGCCTCAACATACCAAAGCACTTAAAAACCCTAAGGCCGCGATGTTGATAGGAAATGGAAAAAAAACTGAAGGAGGAAAGATGATCACAATAAAAAACAATCCCAAAGCACTCAAGACATATCTAAAAATAACCCAGAGGTAAAAGTACCGACCAAAAATCTTCAAAACAAACCTAACCCTAAAACCTATAGGGTTTGGCGCGACTGTTTGGTGGTAATCAGTGCCAAACAGGGAATTACGCGGGTGCAACACTAGCAACTAGCGCCAATCAGCATGACTATCTGAATAGAAAGCGTGCCAAGCCAGTTCACTCAGGAAAAAGGGAAATTTTTTGAAAGACAGAGGTCAGATCTGATTCTCTGGGGCTGAACAAGGGTCTTAGACTTAGCAGAATAATCAGAAAAGGAAAAATATGCAAGCAAAGACCAAAAATGAGACCTAATGGATGAAATAAAAACTCGCATTTCTCCCCAGTGTAGTCACAAATTTGTTGGTGAGGTAAATCCCCTCTGCGGACAGAGGCAATCCCACTAGCCCTAGGGTGGGTCTAGCAATAAACAAAACAAGCTATAATATTGATTCCTAGTTAATGAATGGATGGAGATTCGTTAGGTGACTTATCGGAGGTCCTATGCTATTGTTGTCGTCAAAAAGGGTTGCTGCCTCTCGCTCCTATTTTGACAGATCACGATTCGTTCTCTTTCACGGTCGGACACCTGCACACACACAAGAAACAAAGACAATATACAACATACTAATTCACATTCGTAACTATTAGTCAGTCGAAGAGGACTAAATCAATTACATTAAATAACAACACAACACAATGATGCAACCAACACCATAGTCGAGTATATTAATAAATGAAAGGAAGAGTACAACCAAGCTTCGATGTTGTGGTCTCCTCGAACAGGGTTCAAGCGGAGCACGTCTCACAAAGGCTCATCGGGAATTCAGACGGGACTCTCTCTACAGATTTCTGCTTGGTTCTACCTTCTCAATAGCAATTACTCAACTATAGTATTCTTCTCCAAGTTCAGCTCTTTGTCTATATGTTCAGCTAGCTTTCATAAAGGGAGAAGGCCTGTTTTTATATAGGGAGAGGGAGAGGTTAGGATCCCTATAAATATGGAATGGAGGTCTATATTCAAGGAGTGTTCCATGGGAGGTAGAAACCACTGCCTAAAGATGGAGATCCGTGGTTGATCAACTTAACCACTTCCAGTGACTCATCCCTAAGGTGGTTAGAAGGAAACTTCCGCCTCTGATTTTTAAAAAACATTCCTAAAATAGTTCGGCGCGGGTACTGCACTAAGACAAAGCACCAGGTGGCATGGGCTCTAGTGAAAATATTCCACATTGGTGCGAGGGGTGAACTGGCTACCCGCACCAAAGCCAAAACATAGGTTTTGTGTGCTTTTTGAGGAAATGTCCAATAGGAGAAATGATGTCCTTATGCAGAAGGATGCAAAGAAGGTGTTTGCATAGTATGACACTGCTCACAAGTCATGGGAATGACCCTCCAATATGTGTAGAAATTAGCTGAATAAATCACTTATTCAATGAAGATTAACCCGATCATACATCAATTTCGAATTGCATGCATAACACATAACCTTCTTCCACAATTAATTGTCACATGCGGAAATAATATATAGAAGCAATCGCACATCAAATCAATCACACATTAACTCAGTATGTATGGGGAAAGCCTATAACTGAAAACCCCCCAGCTATTGTGTATATTATAATGGAGAAATCATGTAACAATCATAGTACAAAAACTCTTTACAAGCTCTCATGCACTACCTCCCATGCTACACACTATCAAGCTAGATCTAGCAAATCACGTGCTCCAATCCTTAGCCACTTGATAGCCAACCTTGATTTCGTATTTTAATGCTAGGTGATGGCCTCCTTATATAGATAAACCACCAGCCTAAACTTTGCAATACTCATAGCTTACTCCACCTATCTATGTGTTGCAAATAGCAACAGTATAGTTACAACTGATAGCTAACTCTACCCTTTCATCTATCTCTTTCACTGGTCTTCACTGAACTGATCATGCACTGTAGTGAACTGAAGTGTTCTTGAGTTGACTAATGAGTTAATCTTTAGTAAATTAAATATTATTTAATTTACTCCACTCATATCTAATTGATTAGTTAGTTTAACTAATCCCAACTAGTTCAACTAAAACAAACAGAACATAACTCCCCTACTTGTCCCGTTAACTCCTCCAAAACTTCTGCCACTGAAGTCTAACTGAAGTAAACCATGCAAGATGCCATCAAACCCTAGGAACCACGTGATTCCTTGTGTCAGTTGCATGAGCCACCTCCATGACTCAAACTGAAGTGCGCCAAGAGAGTAAACTGCTGTTTATAGTCAATATATTATTAAGGGTAAATAATATTTGACTTCCATATTTTTAGGAGATCAGTCTAAAAATAGCCTGGGTCCTAAAAATTAGGGTCTCATCTATTTTTACCGACATGTCGCATACTCCAAGAATCTCCAAGTAGAATTCCCAAATTATGCTCCGTATGTCTAAAAATAGACATAGTCTAAAAATAGACTTTGCGCCAGAATTTGCCTGCGGGCCCACTTAGTGAAGGCGACTTCATTTCACTAAGCTCCATCATCTTGCTGCATTCTCAACAATATGTGAGGCGAGGGATTGCAGGGACGATGACAAAATGTTGTGTAACACCTGGACAAAAAATCAGCAACAACATTCTCCTTTCCAGGTTTATCAATAATAATCAAATCAAATCGATGAAAAATTAATAACAATCTAATTATCTTAGCATTAACATCTGGTTTATTCATTGAATACTTGATGGTTGCATGGTCACTGTGAACAAAGGTCTGACATCTAGTTGCATAATGGTTGAACTTGTTCAAAGCATGGACAATAGCGAGCATCTCCTTCTCAATAACAGTATAATTCAGCTCGGCCTTGGACAAATTCTTGCTGATGAAATAAATGGCATAATGGATTTTGTCCTCTAATTGTCCTAATGCTACCCTACAACTTTATTGGATGCATCAGTGTGGATTTGGAAAGGCAGAGTCCAATTTGGACCTTGGAGGATGGGGGTGGTAGTCAATTGTTCGTTAGTGAGCTCGAAAGCTTTTTGACAAGGACCAGACCAAATAAACTCATGATCTTTGGAAAATAACCCAAATAATGGCAAAGCCATCTTGCTGAAATATTTGATGAACCTTTTATAGTAACCAGCTAATCCTAAGAAACTCCTGACATATTTCTTCTTTTGAGGATCAGGTACCCTTTTGATGATAGTGATTTTGTTCGGGTCTACCTATATTCCTACTTGGGATATGGAGTGTCCTAATACAACCTCTGCATTCTTCAGGAATTCACACTTTTCTGGGCTCAAGGAGAGATGCATCTCAATGCACCTTCTTAGTACTTTACCCAAATTGGAGAGATCTTCTTGGAAGTCATCCCCATATGGTGTGAAATCATCCATGTATATTTCGATGGAGTCATGGACTAACTCAGAAAAGATGCTTAGGACAGCTCTTTGGAAGGTAGTTGTGGCATTTCACAACCCAAAGGGTAGGACTATATAAGCGAAGGTACCCCAAGGGAAGGTGAAAGTAGTCTTATCCTGGTCTTCAGGGCTGATTTGAATCTGATTATACCCACTAAACCCATCTAAGAAGGAAAATAACTTCTTCCCCACAAGGCCATCCAAGACTTGGTCTATAAAGGGAAAATGGAAATGGTCTTTCTTGGTGGATTTGTTAAGTTCTTGATAATCAACACAAATTCATCACTTCCAATTCTTCTTTGGGACTAGGACAAGAAGATATACCCACTCAATATCAGATATAGGATATATGAACCCTGCATTCAATAGTTTCTACAGCTCTTCTTTGACTATGTCCTTCAGAGCCGGGTTCATCCTTCTTTGGGGTTTTCTCATAGGCTTTCATCCCTCTTTGATGTAAATGTGATGTCTTCATATTGAGGGATGAACCCCTTTCATGTCATTGTAATCCCAAGCAAATGCTTCAAGTTTCTCTTTCAAAATTTGTCATAACTTCTTATGTTCTTCATTCAAGAGGTTTGGGTTACTTTTCATAGATCTGGATGGGCCAAACTCAATCGCCTTGGTGGATTCAGAGGTTGACTCAACTAAGTGCACTTCCAACCAAGATTGGCTTTCAGACTCTTTGACTAAGGTTTCGAGAGGAATGTCAGTGGAGGATTGGTTTTGAATGGCATGGTTGATGAGTTCATCTTCATCAAGCTACCCTCCTCTAATAATAACATCTATGGTACACATAGGGGCAGTTTTATATAACTCATCTTCTTCATCCTCAAACCATATAGGGAGATCATGATCAATGGAAGGCTAGGCTGGAGGATATAACACTAGTTGTTTAGACAAAGGCCCATTTTTTATAATCATTTTTCCGGCCCAAAAACTAATATAAGCATCTGCAGTGGCTAACCAAGGTCTCCCTAAGATGAGAGGATAACCATTAAACTTGGTTTTCGGTTATAGGATCAAGAAATCTATAGGATAATCCCAAGATTGAATGGTAACCATAACATCCTCAACAATCCCTTCCGGAGTTACTGTGGACCGATCTGCAAGTTGCGGAATTGTTGTGGTTTTCCTCAAAGTCCCTTGGAGATTAAGTTTCAACATAGTTTCCTTGGTCATGACATTGATGGAAGCCCCTAGATCAATCAGAGTGTTGGGGACTATGAAACCATTTATATGCACATCAACAACTGGACTACCAGGGTCTAGGTACTTTGAAAATATGACCCTTCCCAGCATTAGGTCAAATAGTTGTCCTACCACATTGATGGTGGGGGTATCTCTCTTCCTTCTCCCAGGTTTCTTGAAGAACTTTTCTTTGATGAGCCTATTATAGATAGCGACATCCTTAATGGCCTAGAGAAGTGGTATCTTTATGCACAAATTTTCCAATTCCCCCAGGAGTTTAGTCTCCTCTGGGGTTTTCTGACTGGGGCTGATCAAGCGCTCAGGAAAAGGAGGTGGTTTGATCTGAGTGTTACCTTCTTCCTTTTCCTCCTCAACCTCTACAAGTGGATATGGAGGATGGTTATCTGGGATTACTCTTCCTGACCTGATATTAACCTCTTGTATCTCCACAACATAATCTAGATAGGATGTTTCTCCACTGGGAGCCTGTTGTGTCTATCTCTTGTTTGGGTTCGGATTGGGTTGTCCAGGGATTTGGGGTAGCCTAGGTGGAGCATCATGAGTAAGCTGAGGTTGAGGTTGGGTTGGAGGCATTAGAGCAAGTGGTTGAATTTTTTTGAGGCCTCCACCCTTGGGATAGATTTTTCCACTGAGTTTTCTATGGAACATACTACTGGAAAGGTTGGTTTACTAGCTAAGGATGATATGAAGGGTTGTAAGGCCTAGTAGGAGGTGTAGACCGAGATGGGGGAGTGGTGGTGTACCAAGGTTGCATGGGTGTGCTCTGATTGTTGTGATATTAAGAGTAAGGTTCACCTTGCATACCTTGTTGATATGGTTGAGGGCCTTGAGGCCTTCTCTAGTTGATAAAAAAGAGTTGCTCTGGAATTTCTTCCCCACCTTAATATATAGCCTTAAGTCTAGTTAAGGAGGGACACTTTTCTGTGGCATGATTCTCTTCACAGAGTAAGCAAACCTCCATGACATTTAGTGGACATTCATTTCTTGGGTGCTTTCGGGTACATCTCGGAAAAAATATGGCCAAGGCTCTCTCTGCTTCCTCTTGCTTCTTTTTGACCTACATTGTGTCCATTTGCAAAGCAAAGGTGTGCATCATGTCACTCTTGAAGTCCTCTAGCATGTTTCCAATCTCATGTTTTATGGAGGTGGAAGAGGAAGGGGTTTTAGATGTACTCTGGCTATCTCTACCCGTATTCCTAAATGCCCTAAAATGGTTCCAAAAGACATTTTTGATTGTTTCATAAGATATTTGGTAGATATCTCCTCCTGATATAATATTCAAGGTTTCTATCATCTCTTCTCTAATCCCTCAAATAAGAACAAGTTTAAGTGATGCAGGATCAAGAGTACAATTTTCTCTCTTATAGTTTAATTGAAACCTCTATTCATAGTCCTCTAGGGATTCATCAGGCCCTAGAGTCATCCTAAATATCTTATCCTTAGTTTCCTTGGACCTATAGTAATCTTTGTACTTGTTTTTGAAGGTCTCTTCCATCTATGCCTAGGTGGTGATGTTGTCCCCAGGTAGACCTATGAACTAGCACAAGTTTTCATCCTTAAGGGTGGGTGGGAATAGCTTCAACTTCTGATCATCAGAGGTGTAGGCATAAGTCCTATAGATAACAACAAATTCAAACATGAATGTGTCAGGGTCCTCATATATAAGTCCATGAAAGTTTGGAAGAGCTGAGGGGCTAATGTTTTTCATCTTAGTTTCCCCATCTTCCTCTCTTATGGGAAAGGCTCTTTGGATCCCAACCATGGTTAAGATAGGTGAAGCGGGTACCTCAGTTGAAATAAGTTCTTATTCTTCTTCCCTAATAGGATCCTAAAAATATTCAAAAGGCTCTCCTATAGTGGGTTCAATCTCACTGCCACTGAAGAAGAGTGAAGGGTGGCTAGGAGGTGATGTGCGGGTTTTAGATAAGATTTGTCTTTGAGTATACCTAGTCCTACGAGGTATGAAAATGAGATATTTTTGTATTTTTTAAATATTTATGAAATATAATGAAAAGAAAGGAAAGAAGAAAAGAATGCTAAAAACAAAATCAAAGCATCTACTTGACACCTCCCCGACAACGACACCAAAAAGTGGTGAACCCTGGTATTGCACCAAGAGTGCTGCAACTCCCAAGGGCTTCCTTACTTTACTTTATCAACCTGGGGTTCGTACAAACTTGGAGGTGATAGTTCTATATACATATCAGATGAATTATGTTCATGTCATCCTCTTCTGATTTACGAAAGGGTGTTATTTCTTAAACTATGATAAGAACTGGAAAGTGAATTTCTGGAAGGAAATGACAGAAAGGAAACTAAACTAAATTGCTGAAAAAGAAATAACAGGAATGAAACTAATTTAATTTGCAGAAAAGGAAATGACTAAAAAAAAAACTAAACTATATTGTTGAAAAGAAATGGCAGAAAGGAAACTAAACTAAATTGTTGAATAGAAATGACAGGAATGAAACCAATTCAGTTTGCAGAAAAGGAAATGAATGAAAAGAAACTAAACTATATTGCTGAAAAGAAATGGAAGAAAGGAAACTAATTCTAAACCATGCTTAACTTGGCCAAATGGCTAAATGCACTCTACTTATCCTATGGTCTATCTACCATGCTTCTACCCTTAAAACTGAGCTATCCATGACTTAATTCTAATTGAAAAAGTGTTGATTTGCAACTTGGAGGAAAGAAAAGGGCTAAAGAGGCTAATGGAGGGCTTAACACATGAAATGAGACTTATAAGTGGAAATCATGGGTTTAAACTGGATTAAAACTTTATTATAGCTACAAAAGGCTTTGGAGAGAAATAATTCGAAAAGTGTTATGGCGGAGTTGCGATGGAGCAAACGTTGCAACGTGTGAAATGTGATATTGCAATCAGTGGAAAGAGCAATAAGTATTAACGAAAACCAACTAAACAGTGCGAAGTGAAAAATGCGACGAGGATAAAAAGTAAAAATGCAATATGGTAAATTTTGCGAAGTGTGAAATGCGCTAGGTGACGTGGTGGTGGGGCCGGTGGTGGAGCACGATCGCAATATCGCAATCGGTGGGTTGGAGCGGTAAGTCTTAAAAGAAAAGGGTAAATATTGCGAAGTGCGATTTTGTGAAAAAGCGAAGTACTGTAGCAGGATAACCGAGGAGAAAATGCAGAGGTCAAGTTTTTGATGTTTTTGAATGGTTTTTAAGTTAGAAAGGGTTGCGACAGCTACGCAAAGAGAAAACAAGGGATAGAAGGTGAACTTTAAGGTTTTGGGGGGAGTTTTTGAGAATAAAGAAAGGGGTGAGGTAGCTGCGATAAGAGAAAAGGAAGGAATAGAAGCGTAACATAGGTGTTTTGAAGCGTAACATAGAGATGGAAAATTAACTTCTCTGGAACTTTAATATTGATTCCTGCAAACAAACCTGCAGATTCACGCACAGGAAAACAGAAAATAATGCATGATAAAACAGTAAATAGAAAGCAGTTTTTGGGTTTGTGGGAAGGTTCGCCCTCCTCGAGCTCTATTGACAAAGATGAGAAGGGAGTCTTGATCCATATTTTTTTTTTTTCTCCTCTATTCTAATACTCACAAGCAAATGAAAAACTACAAAAACATACTAAAAGAAAAACTAAACAACAATGAAACTATGAGAAGCAAAACTAAGTGAACGATAGAGAGAACTGGCTTAATGGCAGAAAGGAAAGGATGGTAACAGCAGAGAAGCTGAGGCACATGGATTGGGCCGTAACCCACGAGCCTAGCTTTTGAAACTTAAATCAGTAAAATGAAATTAGTCTGCTCATTTCATAAAAAAATAACCTCATACATCTCTGAAAGTTTGATCACTGAGTAAAATAATAAAAATCTTAATAGCTTGAAATAAAGTTCCAACTAGAATCTACTAACTCTTCCTAGCTCTATCTCTACTCTATTTATTCTACAAGGCAGCTACCAACAGCTCCCTAGAAAAATGGTGATTGGGTCCACTTGAATCCAAGTAAACAAAGATTGAGTGCACTCCTCTTTGAGTTGATTGGCTACCTCTGGAATTCGAATTGCTGGAGAGAATCCTTGGGGATCCTTTGGCTGCCTTTTGAATTCGAATTTATGGAGAGAATATTTGGGATCCTTTGGCTGCCTTTGAGAGTTAAGGAGGGTGGAAAATCCTCCAATGATTTCTTTTTACTGTCTCCTCCAAGTCTTTATGATAAAATCCTTATAAAAATGCTAATAATCCATGATTTTCTACACTCAACCTCATATTAGGCCCTCAGAGTATGTTAGCCTAAATCACCACCTATACTAGCATCATAAAACCAAATAATAATAAAAATGCAAGAAAAATATATCTAAGAAGGCAAAATGGTGACCATTAACCCCTCCAAATATGTCTAATGATGGATTTCATCAGATGCTACTAATGAAGATAAAAAGAGTCAGAAACACCAGGAATGATGGGATATTCCCTATCGGATTCGCCAATTTATTATACCGAATTTTAATCTACGGATAAACTATATTCCATGAGTGTGGTTTTCCTTCACTCAGAACAACAGAGGAAATACAACTACTTTTTTTTCTCTAAAACAAGCAGATATATAGAAGAGTAAAGGAGCCTACGTGTGGTTTTTTCGCTCTCCTTCTCCTTCTCTCGCTTTTGCTGTCACTATCAATTCAACTCAAGCCACTAGATTGATTCCTGCAAAAAACGACAGAGAACAGCAAACAACATACAATATAAAAGTATATATCTATCTTAATAAAATCAAACCAATTATATTTGAAACACATACATCATCAAGAATACATTTCACAAGATACAGACATATGTATGGGAAAATGAACAAATATCTTTATTAAAGAGTAGGAGGAGAATATTACAACCAATGGATCGATTTGTCGTCAACCTGCTCCAACTTCATTCTAGCCTCATCACATACATCATCATTTTAGCAGCATATTAGTACTTCCACTCTCTTATCAAATGAGAATCTAGAAGCATAAATTTTCACAAAATTCTTCCTCCCTGGAACTTAGATGAGTGCTCAATTTATAGGGAAAATGTTGGTAGTTTCTCAATGAATGGCTTTCTAATAATAGGCAAGACATGTTTCCAAGTTAAGAGGTGTTATATGGACAACTAGATTCAAAGTATGACACCTATGGACTCTTCTAGAAGGGACTGGCCATGTGGAGATTCCCAAAACAATGATAATTATGCTCACAGGTGACAAACACACTCTTGAATGTTGGGAAGTGCATTGCAGTGCACCTTTGCATAGAGGTATTGGCACTGCAACACAATTAGTCCCTTGCAGAGGAGCGTTAGTAAGTCAGTGGGTCATATAATATGTACTTCAAACCTGGTAAGTCTCACAATTGAAGCCATGAATGAAATGTCTTCACTTAAGGCATATAGTAACTGAAATATACGGGGATGATAGACCCTATACATTGGTCCTGGGGATGATGTCCAATTTTACTAGCTCTTGGGGGATGATGCCCAAATTGACCTATAACACTCCAATACCTTTGGTGGTTAGGAAACTTACTCCACGGGCTAATCTTCACAGGCCGCAAGAAACCCTAGCCATAGATCCATCTTCTCCCAATTTGGATTATGTTAATGACATAAGTGTGTCTTTTTAATGTCACAAATGCATTTTTTAGCATTAAAATTATGGAGTGATTATTATTGATCTTTTAATTATTTGTATTAATCAAATATTAATGATTTATAATATTATTATTAATTCCTTATTAATTTTTGTTTATATTATTATTATTATTATTAGTTTGAAATTATTATTTTATTACATTTTAATATTGAAGAGATTAATGATTAATATAAGTCTGTTTTGGAGCATATTATTTATGATTATAAAAGGCGTGTATATATAAATGCTAAACCCTAGATGGCTAGAACACCCCTCACCCTTGGAAAATTTCAAGGAAGCCTGGTCTCTATACTATCATGAATTGGGATCCCCCCTCCCCTGCCCCCACCATTTAATTCAAAGAGAATCTAAAAAAGGCCAAAAAAAATATATCCTCTTGGGCCAAGGAGAAAAAAGCTCATGATGACAAATTATTGTTGGAAATAAAATCAAAGCTTTAGGATTTCCAAAAAAATACCAATCCCTCCTCCTTCTTAGAGGAAAATATAAAATAACTTAAGAATTCATAATATAAAATAAGGATCTTATTCTTAAACAAGGACAAGGAATGGAGGTTGAAGAGTAGAGATATATGGCTTTAGGCACGAGATGAAAACACCAAGTACTTCCACAGAATTGAAAACCACGGGAAGGCCATAAACACAATACTGGAAATTACTTGAGTTGATGACTCAAAAAAAAAATTTCAAAGAGATCACAGAAGAAGGATGCTCATATTTCAAATCCATTTTTAAGAAATTATAGAGATCCAATATTGATAAAATTATACTATTGGAGATATAATTTCCCATATTTGTGAATGAGGAGGCCAATAAGAATTTGATGAGGGAACTTACTGTGGAAGAGCTGGAATCAATGATGAAGAGTTTTTAGAGGATAAGATCTCGAGCCTGGATGAGCTCCCGATTTAATTTTTTTAGGATTCCTTTGATTTTCTTTGGGAGGACCTCTTGGTGTGGTAGAATATTGTAGGATTAATGGAGGAATATTAGCTCATTTTGAATGCCATATTTTTTTCTCTTATTCCCAAGTGGATAAGAATTATTCTTTTTATTAGTACATGCCCATTTCCCTTTCCAAAAATATATACAAAATCATTTTGAAAATAATAACCCTTAGGCTAAAGCTCATCCTCTCTAATAACATATCCTTGGAACAATTTATATTTTTGAAGGATCGGAAAATACACGAGCAATTCACTTTGCTCAAAATATTTTACATTCATTACATACACGAAAACAAAGGCATTTATCTTCAAAGTTTATCTCTCTAAGGATTTTTACCATGTGGACTGGAAACACATCCGACCTATCCTACGTCATTTGGGTTTCTCCCCTCCCTTTGTAGACTGCGTCTACAACTGCATTAGTGCGTCCTCTTTGGAAATTATTATAAATGGCTTGGCGTCCCCATTTCTCAACCCACACAGAGGCTTAAGGCATGGATTCCTATTATCTCCCGCTCTCTTCCTCTTGACAATTGAATGCTTAAGCATAACATTTTTAGATGCGAAGAGAAGTCACATCAAAAAAGGTATCAACATCTCTCAGGCTTGCTCACTTACACATCTTATCTTCATGGATGATATGATAATAGTCCTAGATATGGGAATGGGAAGCCTACTAGTTTCTTAGAACATCCTAGACAATTTCTCCCTAGCCATAGGTATGATCATAAATTAGGAGAAATCAGACCTTATTGGGAATGAGCTCAAGCAGGAATATTTGTTATAAGTTCAACAAGTTTTGGAAAATACTCCTAACCCACTTGGAGGGACAATAAAATACTTAGGCTTCCATATAAACCTGAATAATTACAAGAAATACGATTGGGCCAGGTTAATTGAAAATATTTAAACAAGAGTCGTGATTTGGTCTAATTTATGCTTCTCATGATATTGGAGGCTCGTGTTGTGCAAGGCGGTTATTGAAGCCATCCAAGTATACTAGGTGTTGCATGCTTGGATTCCGAAAGGGATCTTAAACAATATAAAGAAAAAATCATTAAGATACCTCTGGAATGGAAAATAAGATCATAGACCGTTGCCCTAACTACTTGGTCATCCATATTTATTCCAAAATATTTAGGGGATTGGGGATTGAAGAACCTATCTTGGTTCTCTATGGCAATGGAAGTAAAAGGAGATTGGAAGTTGGTTAAATGGAAATACCTTTGGGAATCGATCATGGAATCCAAATACATCTCTCCCCTTTCCCTTATGGAATGGATCAAATCTCCTAGAAAGAATGTAAATAATGGATCTATATTCTATAGATCCATCATAAATATAATAGATATTATTCGAAAAGGGATCAAGTTGCATTTTGGAGATGGATCACAAATCCTTATTGGAAAGGACCCATGGATCGATAGCATAAATGCACGTTTACTCTTTGAGCCTCTCATGTAGATGCTAAATGAGAAAGGAATTTTCTACTTATCTCAAATATCTGGAAAACCAAGGTTTATCGGGCCTTAGTCATCGATTGGACCTCAAACATTATAATTGGAAGGTTTATAGGCTAAAGAATGGAAGAGATATACCACATCTCTAACCTAGAGCCGTGTACCTCTCTCTTTGATTGAGGATGAATTATTACGATCACTCACTCCACATGGTTATTACATGCCAAAGTTTGGATACCTATACTATGTTCAACACCCAATGGATTCTCCACCTCTTTGGTGGGAAAAAAATTATGGAAACTCTGCTACCCCCAAACACAAGGTTGTTTATGTGGTTATTATTGAAGAAAAAAGGCTCAGTTGGGACATATTAAAGAGGAGGTATTTTCTGTTAAATTGTAGAAATAAAAGGGTTCAATTGACTTGTGCCTCAGTCAAATGGAAAAATTAAAATTTCCACTTTAGCAAGATGACTTGAGTTGCAGTTAGCAGGAGTGACATGGCCAAGTCACATAGTTAAGCTAATCAATTTGATTTTGTGGGCAAGAAGTAGAGTTGTGCATGATTTGATTGCTAAGATCTAGAAATCTAGTGGAATTATATTTAGTGAATCTAGTCATGAATAAAGTCAATATGAGTCCATTTGAGTAGTTTTAATTGTTGTTAACTCACTAATATATTAGTTAACTATTCAATTTACTAAAAACACCCTTATTCATGCATGCAATTCGAATTTCCTGGTTGAGTGGAGGGAAAGGGAATAATTGTATTTATTATTGTATACTAATGACTGTAAAGCATTTGGATCTAGAAGATGAGCTAGTTTCCTCATAATTGTGCAAGGGAAAGGAGCAGTGAAGAGGTAGGTTCACACTTGCTCTTCCTACACTCAACCAAGAAATTCAAAGGTAGAGTGGTGTAGGAATGTGAGTACATACGAAAGTGAGTGTAGGAAGCATGAGTGTAGGAGAGAGAGAGTGTACGTAGAGGCTATGAGACGGAAGCGAGTGCGAAAACACAGTGTATGCGGGAGTGAGTGTAGCGATACGAGTGTAGATAGAGTGAGTGTAGGCTCAATATTTGCCGGTGCGATCTTGGGAGGAGATCAATATTTTAGTGTAGATTGAGCTTGAGGATTAAATTTTTCATTATAATAGATCATTTTCTCATCGATATAATATAGAAAAGAGGAGGGATTTATCAGGATTAGGTTTCCCGATAAAAATTGTGTTCCTTCTAATTGAATGATTGCATGTGTTAATTCTATTGTAAGTTTTTCCTTTCACAAAACTTAGTAGAAGAAATTTGTGTCTATTCACTTCAACTTGATTTCATTAACAACTCCAAATTTTGAATTATTTCAACATGGTATCGAGCTATTTAAAACTTCATAGAAACTAGGATATTGATAAACTCGGAAGGAAATTTTGAATAGAAAATTTGAAGTACGAGAATTTGAATTCTAACTACAAGTGTAGGAATTTGAGTGTAGGAATCATGTCGGTTACAGGTTGAGGACATAGAAGTGAGAAGAATAAGGACTAGCACACGGAGAGATTAGTTTGTATATAAATCAAAGAAACTAGGCAAATGTAAAGATCCATAGATCTAGGAAATTTGAGGAACAATTGCAAAAATAAGGTCGTGTTATTTGGATCCCTAGATCATTCAAGGAGTGACTATATGTGGGAATATCTGAAATCCCTAAGAAGAGTGTAAGTAGCATTCGATATGTCATAGACATATGGCAGATATAGAAAGTTAGGCATTGTTCAAAAATTTAGTTGTGAAAATTGAATTTTGAATGCATTATGTAGTAGCTTGAAGACCTCAATTACAATATGCATGAAAGGATCCATGGACTATCAGGAGGTAGATTGATGGAGTCCTAGGTCGGGACATATCCAGAATACCCTATGTGAAGAATTCTTAAGGGAGCTACAAGGCTTCTAGTAGGTATATCAATGACCCAATGTTTAGTGACACAAAAAGGAGTTGTGATCATTGATATTGGCATATTGTGGAGTTGGATGTGCATGGTTTCATAGTGAGAAACCTTGAGAAACAAGGAAGGTTGTGCACAAAATTGAGGGGCAATGGACTCTCAGAGAATTGTTGGAAAGAACAGGTCTTTAGATCATATTCCGCAGAGGAAAACAGAAAATTATTCTATTTCATAAGGATAAAATGCATCAGCAGAGAACTTGGTATAATTGAAGATAGACCCAGGTGGACAGGGTTCTTCCAATAATCCTTTTCATTCTAAGAGGGAGTGTTCAATTATAGCAATAAAAGGCTTCATTTTACTTATGCCTTAGTCAATGGAAAAATTCAAATTTCCACTTCAATAGGATGACTTGAGTTGCAGTTAGCAGGAGTGGCATGTCCAAGTCACTTAGTTAAGTCAAACAATTTGAGGTGCAGGAAAGAAGTACATTTGTGCATGAATTGATTGCTAATATCTAACAATCTAGTGGATTTATATTTAGGTGAAACTCAATTATCTGAGCTCTATTCATGAACAGAGTTAGTATGAGATAAGTTGAGTAGTTGCAACTATTGTTAACTCACTGATCTCTTGGTTAACAATAAATAGCCTTAGTCATGCATGCAATTCAAATTTCCTAGTTTAGTGGAGGGAAAAGGAATAATTGTATTTATTATTGTATACTAGTGAGTGTACAACATTTGGATGTAGCAGATGAGCTAATTTCCTTAGAATTGCGAAAGGAAATAGGAGTGAGTGTAGGAACTGTGAGTGCAAGAACACGAGTGCAGGAACACGAGTGCAAGTAGAGCAAGTGCAGGAAGAGTGAGTGTAGGCTCAGTATTTTAGAGTGCATACTCGAGAGGAGATTAATATTGCAGTGCAGATTGAGCTTCAAGAATTGAATTTGTCATTGTAATATACCATTTTTCTCATTTGATATAATACAAAAAAAGGAGTGGTTTTTCCTTGTTGGGTTCCTAATAAAAATCATGTTCCTTGTGATTGAATGATTCCACGTGTTTCTATTGTCAATTATCCTTCCACAAAATTTAGTAGAAGAAATTTTCTTATTTAATTCAATGTGGTTTCATTAGCAACTAAAAATTTCAAGTTATTTATACATTTACAGGCACCTATTTGATGCTCGCTATGTATTTTGGAGGTCGAATCCATCAATCGCCTCTTTATACCTCGTCCATTTACTAGAAGTTCCTAGGATGAGGTAAAAAGGGATCATTGGAAATGTCTAAGATTGGGAGGGTCCCTCAGTAAGAGACTTCTTGAAATATTTGTTTGATAATAAATCAAAAGACTCCATAAAGTCCCTCACCCTAGTGATCTACTGGAGTGTTTGGTTGGAAATAAATGGAGCAATATTTGCGTACTATTTGAGGATCAAGGTAAACATTTCTTAAGATTTTCTTTGAACAAATTAAGCATTATAGATTTGCTTCCCCAAAAGAGTATACTCATAAAAAAACCTACTCGTGATAAACAAGATATCAAAAAAGATAAGTTGTGGGCCTTCTTTGATGGGGATACATAAGTTTCCTCTTCCATGGAAGGTGTTGGTGGGAGACTATATATCTCTGACAATCTATGCCTCTTTCTCTTGTGTTATTGGAAACTCCACAAATAATTATGCAGAGATTGTTTCTCTAAAGCTCCTATTGAAACTTTTTGAACATCTACATTTTGCAAAAATATATGTATATGGAGACTCCATGAATGTAATAAATTTATTGAATGGGAAGACTCGCTTGAAGAACCACACACGTATTCCCCTATATCAAAACATTTTGATCAAATTTAGAAACTTTACTGATATATATTTATCGCATATATACAAGGAATATAATGACCTTTCAAAAGGAGGATTGGCACTGGCTCTAGGTCAGTGGAAAATCTAAGAGGTCAATGAAGGTTTGCACAAATTTCTCTACTTATTCCCCTCGGAATAACTAAATATACATATCGACATCTTACAGTTTTTAGATACCAATGTTACTCCTTCTTTGGAGGGATTGTTAGCTTTAGAATAAGTTTATGGATTTTTCATGGATACATCATACAGACACATCCTTTCAAAGTGAGGAAACTAGTTTATTGTGGATTCAAGATACAGGAATATTTGGATACTTCAAGGAAAACACATGAAAAACTTTTCTTAGTACATTTTTACATTATTTTTTTATTATTTGTTATGCTCCATTTATAGTTGGACATGGGAACTTATCTATTTTGGACTTTATGGGACAAATTTGTATCTAATGGAAAACATTTTGGGGGGCTATAAAGCCATATAATGCTACAAGAATTTGTGAATGTTTTTTTTTTGAATAAGACTAATTCTATTAAGCGATCATATGGTACAAGATGAGATTACAATCAAGAGAGGCAAGAAACGGGCCAGCCAGAAATGATAAAATATCAACCTTGGTCCCTAAGAGTGAACATGAAACAAGCAAAAGAGGCATGAAGTGTGACTAGGAAACAAAAGAAGATAAATACTAGGTTCTACCCAGAATGGGCAGAATCCTCCTTGAGAATTTTTTTTCCTTTATTTTTATTGACTTTGATCCATCCAGCCTAGTGTGGATGGGCGAGAACCACTTGTACATTGTTGTTGAATATGGGAGGAGTCTCCTTATCCATATCGGAAGAGGAGGGCTCATGAGTGCGTTTCTAAGAGATCTTCATGACTGGGGGTCCCTCAGCGACAACGGAGGATGAGTCCTTCTTCTGCTTTGCATGCTCCATTTCTGTGTTAATCTCCTCCTCATCTGAACTCAAGGACTCAATGTCATCCATGGGAGGTGGATAAAATGATATCCATATTTTGGATTTTTATTTGAGATTGCTTTTCTTTTTTTGGGCAAGGAACGTGGGGCGGGAGTTCTGAAGGTGCCATGTTTGGTGACAGTGGCAGTAGCAGAAGGCAGCTTTTTCAAAATCCAGAATCTATTTCCACAGGAAATCGCCAATATTGAGATTAATTTGATCGGGAAAACCTTTACTTATGTCTATTTCAACACATATTCTGCCATATGTGTATAGTCCTTGGTCCTCCTGAAGGGGATCTGTTATCAGATAGCGGCCCAAGGTGTTTCATATTCCTTGGAAGACAGAAAGGTGGCATAAATGGGCAAGTAAATTGGGAAGCCTAGCCCAGACATGAATCTTAGTGATGACTGTCGTAGAGGGGTCGAAATATGGGAACCAGTGGGTGAGGAATAGGCTTTTTGTTCCCCAAAACCATGAACCTGTTGTTAAGGCCTTTTGATAATATTTATTGTGATCAAAAACTACTATGAAGAAACCCTTTGAGCAGAATATGACCGTGCAGTTGTGGGTCCAGTTGGCATAGATCCACTCATAGGGATCCTTTGTGCAAGGCCAAAGTCCATTGGATCAATGGATGATGGCAACTTCTGCATATTTTTGAAGTTGATCTTCCAGATCTAAATGGGAAATATCTATGGAGGGAAATTCCTCCATCTTATCAACCAGAAAAGGCTTGGGGGCTACAGGGGATTGAGCATATTTCTTTGGTTATGCATGGACAACATCCCTGTAGGAGAAAGCTAGTGCACTTGATGAATTCCCCACAACCCCCCCTCTCAAACGAAGGGTTAAAACTAAATTAGCATCTCTTTCAATTTTATAAAATAAAATGGGACAAGAGGCATCAAGTTGTTTACCTCCATATATAAGTCTCTAAAGAGCTAAGGGAATCCCCAGTCTGTGCTCAAGGGCATGCAGGATATTCTATACTATATCCGTTGAGCATATCCAAATCATCATGGATATGGCCGTGAGGAGAGAGATATGGATTTGAAAGTCAGGGGAGGGTAGATCTAATAAAACTTGGCTACCAAGATGCGTTGCGGAGGCCAGATTGAAGATAATTTCCTAATCTTTGCATTTCGCGCCCCTTTCTGTTTTCCTGCTGCAAACCCATGAGCGAGAGTTGCTCATATTTTTTCACGCCAAGGTATCGCATTGGATCCTTGAGCTGTTGAGCCATGGAGAAATATTGGAGCACTCAAAGCCTGGGTTGTTGTAAATCTCTGCGGGGAGGCTCCAGGCATCTTTTGGGATATTTTTGGGGCTAGGGCTATTTTTTTTCCGTTTTCATGGCTGTTGGGGTTCTACTGGTGAGGAGGAGCCACTTCCAGGTCAAATTTGGTTGTTGTGCCTCTCGCAAGGTTCCCATAACTTGTGTGCAATATGTGTTCCCTCGATTGGCTGCTCGCGTGATCGAGTGTAGGAGAAGTCTAGAGCGGAGGCAGGATCAATGTCCTCTGGATGCCAAGATATCCAGGGCCAGGAGGTGGCCTGACAGCGGTGGAGGGAAGGGGAACAATAGCAAGGGTGCTAGGGTTCATCATGTCCTCTCTCAGTTTCATATTCTTCCCAGTTAAGATTTTTTATGGTGAATGTGTTTTATTTTGAACTTGAAATTAAATACAAGTTTTCTTTCTTTGGAAAAAAAAACAATTATAAAATTTTATTACACTAGCATTCAATCAATTTTACACCATAAGAGAAAAAAAACCATGTATCTATAAAAAATATTATAAAATTTAAACACACTAACATTTATTCAATTTCACCCCATGGAAGCAGAAACCTTTTATATGTATGTTATGTAATGATGAAATTTTAGATTAAATTGTAAAATGATCATGCTTTTTTTCGTTTATAAATGGGAGATACATTGCCATCCTAGGGAAATGTCAACTTAGTATAAATTGCATCAAAAAATATGTATACATATAAGGAAATGGAATCATTTTGACATTGTAAGTTCGTTGAATTGTTGTGAGTTCCCTCATCATTCTGCATGTACATAAAATAAGATGAGATAAATTAAATTTACCATGACAAACAAATGACCAGAACTTATTCCATGACATTAAAATATTACATAAGAGAAATACAAAAATTTTAAAGCATCTAAAAATAAATAAATGAAAATTATATCAAAATAAATAACTACAAGCATTTACTATTTATTACTCATAAAAAATGTAGTATATTGGATTCAATGACACTCTAGATATCACTAAAAATGTAGGATAAATTGTAGTACTACTAACATGATTATATCTTCTATGAACAAAACCTTACAGACATAGTCAATATGGTAAGAAATGCTAGCAATCCTTATCTAGGTGTGGTCTCACTATTTTTGTTAATCTCTTTATAAACACTACAAATTTTTTTCAAAGCCCTTTACAACATAAAACATGTTGTAGTAAGTAATAATCATTAATATAAATATCACTCTTCATAAAATGAATACATATTTCCTAATACATATAAAAATGATAAATTATGTAATTACAAGTTAATAGGGTGATGTAGCCAAAGGCTGCAAAACCCACATCTACACATATAAAATGTGTTTTCAACTTAAAACCCCAAATAAATCTATGCATGAGGTAACCTTAATGCAGAAGCTCTTCCTTTTACCAAACCTATGGTTAAAACCATAGAATAAAACCCACTTATGGAAAATTCGAATCAATGTTGGTTAAAAACCAAAACAAATCTTCAGTAACACACACATTATTTTAAAACCCTTCATATACTTTTGAAGCAGAAATAAATCTTGCTTAGCCACAGCTTGATTTTGGTTAAAAACCAAAGTACCAATCACACATTAAGGTTTGGAACCAATGTGTTACTAATCCACTAACCTTTATTCAATGTTCATATGCACTCACCAATCTGAACGTCAATAAACATTAATATAAACTTTTGACCCAAGCAAACATTTCATTAATTCAAAAGCTCGACTTCGGTAAAACCCAAAGTATCAACACAATTATTTGTTCGGGTCCCACAGCAATTCAAAACGTACCTTTTTCTCTGCCGTCAGATCTACTCTTCATTAATCGAACAGTTATCGCATTACATTTCCCAATCCGATGGTGTTTTCATTCCAACCCTCAACAACTTGTGCGAACGTTTACCACACGATAAAAGTGGTTTTGGACATCCACGTGTCACTTCCTCCACTGTATCTCGTTCGATCCGATGATTACTGCTTACCATCCGAAGGCTGCGTGAAAACCATTTGTGGTTTTCTGAAAACCACCTTCACTGTTCACCTTGCCTCACGGTTCCAAAACGTGTGTGGTTCCGAACCTATCCCATTCATTCATTGTTTAAACTTGCCCGACTCGCGAACCATCACATGGATCAACCTCTCTGCACATCTATACACAGGTTTTATTAAGCCTTTATCTTATGATCATTGATGTGGTTCAACAAAATTCACAGGAAATGGGTTATCCGTAGATTTTGATACAATAGTTCGGTCATCCGTTATCACTTACAATCAATCAACAAGTGGTAACAATAAATCATATTCCAGCCATTATCAAACACAGTAATTGCACATAATATTCCAAATATTTCTCAGATTCACAGTAAACAAACCATAAGGTCATACAAATACATGATATGCACAATTCCACATTGTTTTTGGGATTTTCCATATCATATTTACAAGCGAAAATACATTCAATTTGACTACTATAAAAAATCTCCTCAATGAGACCTAGCTACTATTTTTGGACCATTAGCTCTGCCTCTATCCAATCTCTCACTTTCTCTAAACCCTAACTCTTCTCAAATCTCTCTCTCTTTCTTCCATCACATTCTTCATTCATTTATCACACTCTTACCCTTCTCAAATCTCTCTCTGTCTTCTAATGCTTCAAAAGCTCATAATTTATAAAAGAAAAGGATTCATGAACCAATTCAGTTCAAATCCAAAAATCACTCACTGTCTCCTAAATTATCTTTTTAACTCCTCTCTTTATTCAACAGAATCCTAGATTAGATTTGTTTTTAAATCCCTCAAATCCTCACTATTCTTAGGATTCCTTACTCATCCCTTAGATTTTACAACTCACGAGATATTCTCCATAAATCAATTTAAAATGATTAAAATAATTAAAATTAGGAAAATAATTAAAATGATTAAGGGAACCCACTCCCTTTAGTAAATGAGAAATAAGACTCATGGGTCTTATAAATTTTGAAGAATGCCCCTGCATCAGATTCCCTAGGTTGAAAAAATTCATGGACTCCTGTTCATGATTCTCCCAACTGCTTCTACTGTAAACTTCATCAAATTTCATCTTCCAACTGGTTGTCTGTCCTCTTTCAATTGCAGGTGCATTTGCTGCCTTTTCTCTTTCTCCTGGATGGAAAACTCTGTGTTGTGAATGTCCTTTTGTTCTGTTGTCATGATCATCTCTTTTGCATAATGTTTGGATGTTGATATCCTGCATAAAAAACTTCTTAAACAATATAAATTTATGCTCCCTGGTATGCTATTGTCTTGCCATTATCTCAATAAAATTGAGTTCCAACTTTATGTATTTTTTCATGTCCTTTACCTAACTGTTCATTACGATTCTTGACCTGATCACCAGCATTCTCTCCTGTATCCAAATCAGTTCCTTTATGTTGTCCTGTATATTCTTCCATATTTTATTGACTTGCTGATTTTGACAAATTCTTATCATCTTTGTAATTTCTACTTATCCAGCAATTGAAGTAGCATCTTTCCAATCTCAAAAGAAGATTGTTTCTTGTTTGATACAAGAAAATATAAATTTACAACTACATATTGTCCATCAGTTGCAAATAATTCAGTTTTTGAACTTGGTTCAAATACCTCTATATTCATATAAAATATGCCTGATTTATTCATCCAAATTTTTAATTGCAAACTCAAGATAAAATCTTGACATTCAAACCTCCTTTGAATTAAAAATAGAATCTGTCTGTGGACTGTACTTTTACATCTTCTACAACCTTCTTCCTCTTCTGCAATGATTTGTTTAAGAGTTATGCCAACTCTCATTCCTTCATTATGAACTTTTAAATCAATTCGTTGCTTACTATCACCCTCTTGTTCCCATAAGGAAAACTGGCTTTCTGCATTTCCAGAATTTACATATTTCTTCATGTTTTCATAAATAAACATATTTCCAAGGGCAGTTTGTCCTTCAACCTGGAAAATAGATTAAAAAATTAATAACTCAAAATCAGAAAATGCATTACATTTTCCATCAATTCTACTCCATAATTTCTCGGATTTGTCATCTTCTTGATGTGCATATGACATATCAAAATTGTCATATCTTCCTCCATATTGCCTTGTCTTGAAAAAGTCTACTTTGTCTTCACTTTTCTCTGAATGCTGCCTAATTTCAAAATTTTGTTCTCTACTCTTTTCTTTAGCCTTCCTTCCTTTCATACTTCTTTTCATCCTTCCTTCTTCTCCCTTACAAATCTGTAAGTCACTAAATTGTCTTTTCCATGCCTCTTCCTTTTCAATCAAAATCTACCAATATTTAATCCTCTTTGTTTCTTGACATGAAACAAAATCATATGCAACATATTTTTCTTTCCATGATAAAGTTCCTTTTAGAATAAAAATTATTCTCAATATCATAAATATCAGTCTCCATTGAAACCCTTTGCTGCTCACTGTAAATGAATCATTCATGAAATCATTCTTACCTCCATCCTCTCGGACTGCTTGTCTCTCACTAGTTTGTTGATTACATTTACCTTTATTATTTTTTCAATTTGTACAAGTAACATTGTCTTCAAATTTCTGTTGTGCATCAACCTTTGCTAACTGATCCCTATGTTCTTGACTATCTTCTTTTTCTCTCTTCTTTATATCCTTTTCTGGACTAGCTATACCTTCTTGGACTGAATTATCTTTACAAATCCCTGTTCTAGCATCTTCCATAGTATAATCTTTAGTAAGATCCTTTTCCATTAATGCTCCATTATGTTCTTCCAAGACAATTTCTTGTCCATTAACTATCAATACAAGTCCATAATTTTTGAGTAAAAATGAAAGAAATAATCCCATTACCTCAAATGGTTGCACTGTACACATACTTTTGGATGTTCCTGTCATAAGGCTATCTTCACACCTCTCTTCGGCTTCTTCTTTTGAAATCTGCAATTTCCTTTTATCTCCAGATTGTTTGTCCTTCCTTTGCCAAATCTCACTAGATTCATCACCTCCAGCTTTCATGGTAGTTTTCAACATGTGTACATCTGTAGTGTCTTTGAACACATGTTCATTCAATAACTGTTCCATTACAGTCACCTCTTCTAACATCTTCATTTCTTCAGCAACCTGCATAAACATATCTTGTAAAGATTTTTCATCACCTGCGTACATACAAAAATCATCAGTTTCAAAAATATTAGGCTCCTCTTTCTTTGATGTCTCAACAATCAGATCTCTCTATTGATCCGAACTTGTCCAACAATTCAGAAATTCATCAATGATTCCTTCCTCAGCAAAGTAATCTTCTTGTTCAGGTCTATAATAGTCATCTTCCATCTCTAACTCAATTTTTCTGAGTTCCTCTCTTAATCTGATATAAATTCTTCTGTTTATCTGCTTTTGCAACAGCTTCCACTTTATCTTCTTTCTTCTCATATTCCAACCATAAATTTGGTCCTTCATACTCTTCTCAAGCAGCACTATTATTGCATCAACACTTGCTTTCAATTCTACAATTTCTCTGTCAAATACTTCTTGACTCATTCCCTTACCTTTTCCATTTTCCTTGGCACCTTTATTTCTTCTGTTGTGGCTTCTCTCTGAACCCCTATTATGACTATTAGTAGTCACTTTCTTCTCCATCTCTATGAGCTCCTCACTCACTATGAGCTACACTAATCCTTTTCAACAGCAAGTCCTTCTTGGTGCCACTTACCTCACCAATCCCTCTCTGGACTTGGTCTTTTGGTAAGCACTGGTTCTCTAATTCTGGAACCTCTTGAGCATTCCTCTTCTGCTCTTCCTAGGCTTATATCCTCCACTCATATTCTCTTGAGAACACTTCAGTTTTTCTCTGTGTCCAACTTTTAGCTAGAATACTTAGGTTCACTGCCACTAACACAACTCTTCTCTCTCTTTACACAGTCTTCTACTTTGTGTTTTTGCTATCATTTTATTTCTTATAGAAACAATTCAAATGGAACCAACATCAAAATATGGCTCATACCTGAGAGATATTCAAATGATTGATCTCTTTGAGCTTCCACTGGCTTGGACAATACACATGCCACTTTAATTTTCACTATATGCACTTCAATTCCTCTGTCAACTAAATTTCCCTTCTTGTTGAGTACATCCATATTCACTTCCTAGAGTATCTATGCTACAATTTCTTCATTCATTTATTTGTCACGGCTACTTAGCCGAAACTTTTGTTGTTGCTTTCATCACATACACATATCATTAAAATTATGCAAAGCTTTTACTTGATCCTGTCTTCCTCAAGTCTTTTTCACAATCTGCCTTTGCTGAAATGCTAAAGTTCTCATTGTCTGCAATATTTCAGAATTCCTTTTTGCATACAATATTTTGTGTCCTGTGATTCCTCTGTATCGGATCCATCACAATGAAAATCATATACATGCTGAGAATAAAATACAATCTTTGTCAATCAATTCCACAGAGCATTAGTCTAGCTCTGATACCACAAATGATGCAGCCAAAGGTTGCAAAACCCACATCTACACATATAAAATGTGTTTTCAACTTAAAACCCAAAATAAATCTCTGCATGAGTTAACCTTAATGTGAAAGCTCTTCCTTTTTCCAAACCTATGGTTAGAACCATAGAATAAAACCCACTTATGGAAAATTCGAAACAATGTTGGTTAAAAACCAAAACAAATCTTCAGCAACACATACATTATTTTAAAACCCTTGATATACTTTTGAAGTGGAAATAAATCTCACTTAGCCACAGCTTGACTTTGGTTAAACACCAAAGTACCAATCACACATTAAGGTTTGGAACCAATGCGTTACTAATCCACTAACCTTTATTCAATGTTCATATGCACTCACCAATTTGAACGTCAATAAACATTAATATAAACTTTCGACCCACGCGAACATTTCATTAATTCAAAAGATCGACTTTGGTAAAACCCAAAGCATCAACATAATTATTTTTTCGGGTCCCACAGCAATTCCAAATGTACCTTTTTCTCTGCCGTCAGATCTACTCTTCATTAATCAGACGGTTATCGCATTACATTTCCCAATCCGACAGTGTTGGCATTCCAACCCTCAACCACTTGTGCGAATGTTTACCACGCGATAAACGTGGTTTTGGACATCCACATGTCGCTTCCTCCATTGTATTGTGTTCGATCCGATGATTACCGCTTACCATCTGAAGGTCGCGCGAAAACCATTTGTGGTTTTTTGAAAACCACCTTCACTGTTCACCTTGCCTCACGGTTCCAAAATGCATGTGGTTCCAAACCTATTCCATTTATTCACTATTTAAAATTTCCCAACTCGCGAACCATCACATGGATCAACCTCTCTGCACATATATACACAGGTTTTATGAAGCCTTTATTTTATGATCGTTGATGTGGTTCAACAAAATTCACAAGAAATGGGTTATCCGCAGATTTGGATACAATAGTTCGGTCATTCGTTATCACTTACAGTCAATCAACAAGTGGTAACAATAAACCATATTCCAACCATTATCAAACACAGTAATTGCACAGAATATTCCAAATATTTCTCAGATTCACAGTAAACAAACCATAAGGTCATACAGATACATGATATGCACAATTCCACACTGTTTTTTGGAATTTCCATATCATATTTACAAGCGAAAATACATTCAATTTCACTACTATAAAAAAACCTCCTCTATGAGACCTAGCTATTGGTTTTGTACCATTAGCTCTGCCTCTATCCAATCTCTCGCTTTCTCTAAACCCTAACTCTTCTCAAATCTCTCTCTCTTTCTTCAATCACATTCTTCATTCATTTATCACACTCTTACCCTTCTCAAATCTCTCTTTGTCTTCTAATGCTTCAAAAGCTCATAATTTATAAAAGAAAAGGATTCATGAACCAATTCAGTTCAAATCCAAAAATCTCTCACTGTCTCCTAAATTATCTTTTCAGCTCCTCTCTTTATTCAACGGAATCCTAGATTAGATTTGTTTTTAAATCCCTCAAATCCTCACTATTATTAGGATTCCTTACTCATCCCTGAGATTTTGCAACTCACGAGATATTCTCCATAAGTCAATTTACAATTAAATTTCCTCAAACTCAACTAAAATTAGGAAAATAATTAAAATGATTAAGGGAACCCACTCCCTTTAGTAAATGAGAAATAAGACTCATGGGTCTTATATGTTTTGAAGAATGCCCCTGCATCATAGGGGCTTCTTGTTGTTTCCTTTTATCAATATCTTCAAAATATAGGAACTCGAAAATTGACATAGTTACTACATTAGTCAAAATGTTGACCTCAATATATCAATTGAAAAAATTTAAAAACCAAGCATTGTATGAAATATTTCTAAGTTGATGCCAAAGAAAATTGAATTGGAGTATTTAAGTCAAAATATTTCTTATTAGATTGTTCCCACTAGCATCAATCCATTGGAGTTGGTTACCATTGAATATAACATAGAAATACCAGTAAAAGTGTTGGTCCTAGAGTTTGGATTGTTTTTTATATTTATTAGCAATTTCATATTATTTTCGCTATATGTTTATGGTTGTTCACACATGGATTTAAATCTAGATGGAACAATTCCTAGACATAAGTTTATGAGGGGATACTATTATGATAATCAATTTGTATCCTTATATAACAGTGGAACCTCTAAGGTTATAGTATACCAATTTGATGAATCTTTCGGGAAAATGGATCAAGAAGTGGTTAACATGCATCTCCAAAGATTTTCTTAAAAAATTAAGTTCTTGGATTTGATGCATCTCATACTAGATAAGGGGGAAATGATTTTGGTTGATGACACAAGTATAATCATGGTGTTTGAACTCCATTAAAAATATATGATGAAACATAGATTGATAATTCTTCCTTCACTTGTTTCAGTAGATATTGTTTCTATGGGTAGATCATTTTTATTTTTCCCCTCCATGTCCACAACCAACAACATGGAATTGGTATAAGCTCTTGGCTCTTCTATAAGTGATACATATGTGTTGGTTAGTGTCATGTGATACTTGATGACCATTTTATCAAAACATAATCATCCAATATTTGGAAGTGTTTCAAATTAAAATTGTGAATTTTGGACCAAAAAGACACCTTGTTTTCTTTAGTGTGTCAATATTTTATAGCATTTCTTCCCAAATACATGGAAACCCTATTTGAAGAAAGAACATTTTTTGGATATCCTTTCATGGTGGAGTATATGTACCTTATTTTGACAAGTTTGTAAATCCTGGACTATTTAATGAGTTTAAGAAGGTTTCTTTTGTAAAGTTTACATATTAAAAACCAATGATATTAATGGAAGATGTAATGAGAATTTCCGTTAGGATTTCTTAAAAACTTTTCATCAATAATTAGAGATGGAAAAGGTAAAGGTTTCTTTAAAAAAATATTTCAAATTGTTTTAATTTTTTTTTATTCATGAATATATATATATAGGGGCGTAGTTGATCAACTAGGCTTGGAAAATAGGTCACCTATGGGAACATGGATTCACATGCTAGATTGTCATGTTTTGATGCAAATAGCCCATGCTTCAAAAAATGCACTAAGGGTGGGCTTAAGATACCTTCAAATTTGATTTATAAAGAAAAATTATATCTCACAAATATAATGTTTTATGCATAATCAAGCAATATGAAAGAATGATATCCTAAATAGACTCCTTTTTTAATGCCTCGTATGTATAATAAGCGACAAGCATGGCATCATTAACATAATCTATGGCCCTACTAGAGACTTGGAGGGTGGTTTTGACCAACATAGGGATACCAAAACATGGTTTTCTTTCTTCCTGAATCATTCATGTATGATTAATGGTATTCACATAAAAATTAAGAGTGAAAGAAATAGAGATGCACAAAGGATAAGAGAGTCAAATATTACCCTTATTTTTTTATCAAGTTGTATTGAATACCGAGTTGATAGAGGAGGGGTTCCATTGGATGCCATATTTTGTTCCATAATTGAGCAAGGAAACTATGGGTGGAAATTAGAGAGAAGAATAGAGGGGTTTAAGTTCTATGGTAGCCTCATATGCTAGAGTTCTCAAGAAACTCCACATAGATTACCTCCTCCTTTGTACTTTCATATTTCCATACTAGAGAAAAGAGAGCAAAGAAACCTCGCCTTCTAGTTAGATTTTCTCCCATAAGGGTTTCCCAGGGAAACATTTGTGTCTATTGTGAATGGTGTGTGTGTTTCTCTTTATTTTCTTGCATTTTGGCTATTTCATTTATTTGAGAATAAAATCAATTATTAGAGAACCTAAAATTTGAAGTCAAAATTAACCTTCATAGTGGAATTTTTGTGGTATTTTATACATCAAACAACAAGAAAATAAGAGTGGAAAATTTGTGAAGGGATTACAATCAGTTAAAGGGGCGACTCTAAGGGACTGTGCACTTTATGGAGTCATCCTCTCGTCCTCCTCAAACACACATATCAGTTAACAAAATAATGGATCATGTCAAGTTTGACACATTAACAAACAAGAAAATGAAATAATGTTTTTAACCTCTATCTACCAATGGCCTATAGGGAAAATTAACTTTATTAGTCCTCTCTTATGGCCTTCAAGGATGTAGAATAATCACAAAATTGTATTATAGAAGGAGACTTGAATGTTACTCTAAAAAAAAATAAAAGCATGGAGGAATTATTTCCAAGGATCCATTTCATGAAAACAAGAAGGATGTCATAGTATAATTGTATCAAGTGCACATCAAGACACCCAAATGAAAGTTTATCTAGTCAAATATAATACTAGGCCTAGGACATATTACAATGTGTTTGGATCATTTCCTCATTTATAGCAATTTCTTCTTAAACAATTTCATCATATCTTCTAAAATCATTCCCTAAACTATTTTAGAGCACAATCCTTTAGCTTTGAAAATATAGGACCCTCCAAATTATGGGACTCTTCCTTTTAGATTGAAATCCATTTAGCTTCAAGACCCTAAAACTTTAGAAATAATTTCAAAAGAGTCAAAGACTTATGTCATTAGATATCTAATCTACATATGGGAACAAAAACTCAAACTTTTCAAAGTAACTCTTAAGAATTGGGTGAAGTCACTACAAGGAAAAGGCACTCTAGCAGATGTTTTTGAGGAACCCCCTATAAAAATACCCTAGAAATCCATCTCTAGTGGAGGTTACTAGAGGAGGTTGGCGGGCGGAGGTTTTTGTGGATGTTTTTCACTCGGTGCGCTTATCATCCTAAACTGCACCGATGCATTCAACAAGAGAAAGCACCAATGTGCACAAAACATTGGCACACTTGACACCATGTGCTCCATACACACCCGTCGGGTGCGTCTTATTACTGAAGCGCACAGGTGCTTTTCAACTCTTTCGCACTTGTGCGCCATAAAACACCGCGCCAAAACAGAAACCGCTCGGTGCGGTCTTAAGCAACCGCACTAGTGCCGCCTATAAAACCTCGCGCACCGGAACAGGGTTAAATAAAAAACAATTATGGCCAAAAAACCACATTTTTCACTTTTCTTAGTGCTCCAGAGCTCTCAAGCACCGGTGAAATTTATCCTTGTCTGAGCTTCCTTGACATCGGTGCTCCCATTGCACCCATTTCACACACTGCTACTGTGCATTGCCCGCCAATCTCCAACTTGAATTTTCTAAAATGGTCGGAAAATTTTATTTTGCAAATTCTACAGCCAATATGCCTCCTTGATGGCCAAATGTACAGGTATTTTTCTTGTTTTTCCATAATTAACCCTTTTAGCAGATTAGAATTTCAAATAACCTTAAAATTAACCATTTAAAAGAAAAGAAAAAAAAAATTTCATGCATTGTGCTCGAGGCATTAGGCTCGCACCCGTTAGCGGTGCTGCCTGTAAATTTAGAAGCCGCATCGTAACCAATGCTAATGGTATCCGCACCGGGTCCGGGGCGGTACCGAAAGGTGCACCATGTTATTTTAAAATTAAAAAAAAAAGTGCGGTGTAGTCGTTTACCCGGCCGCATCGTTGACCATGTGGAATAGCAGCAACGTGGTGCGTTGACTTAAATATCCACCCCAAGGCGGGTATTTTTGTTAGAAAACCACATTCTGCATTTTGACAGGGTCAACGGTGCGGCCTGGTAAACTGGCGCTAAAGGGATCCGCACCGGTTCTGGGGGAGCATCGAAGGTGCACCATTTTATTTTAAAATTTTTAAAAAAGTGTGGTGCAATCGGTTACCCGGCCCCACCGTTGACCAATTCAAATAGCGGCAATGCGGTGCGTTGACTTAAATATCTGCCCCGGGCCAGGAATTTTTGTCAGTGCACTGCATTTCGCATTTCGACAGGGTCAACAGTGCAGCCTGGTAAAATACCACACCGTTGACTATGTAATGATGTCAAGAGGTCGGTGCGCTAACCGAACTATAGGCCCCGGAGCGTAGAGTTTAGTCAGCACACCGCTTCCCTCACACTGCACATAGTCAATGGTGTGTTGAAAATTTTTAGGAGCACCGCCGCCGGTGCGTTGAATATTATCTGGTGCACCGCCGCCAGTGCATTGAATATTATCTGGTGCACCACCACCAGCGGTCAGCTCCATAAAAAAGACGCATCGGGACCAGTGCATGCTCGTTTTTTGTGGCGCACCGACTGATTTTTTTTTGCTTTTACTAAAAAAATTATATAAGTATATTTCTAAATACATGTCTCATTTAATAAAAAAAATTGCATTTAATATGTCGATCATTCAGAGACGTGAAAGGATAGAAGAGGGGGAACAACAACAACAACAACAGGCAGACCAGTATAACATGGTTTGACTGTGGGAGGCACGAGAGAGGGAGAGAGATGTGTACCCTTGCCCTATTATAGCAGCTACCCAGGGACTCCTAAGGTAGGTAGGCCTCATGAAGAGGTTACTTCCCTAAAGGGCCATGGTTTGTTTTTGAGACATCTTATCCGCAGGTGGAATGCCCACTGACAGGATTTCCGAGCTGGTCGTAACCAGTGGTACATGCCTACTGAGGAGGACATATATTTCATTGCAGGGCTATTGAGGAGAGGGGTGGATTTTCCCTCATTCCCAAAGGTTCCAGTTGGCTATGTAGCAGGGAGTTAGTTAGTGTACTCCCAGAGATACATTAGCGTAGATATATTGTCTCCTTAAGATTTTTAGGTCTCCGAAGGTCAATTACGTATTAGTGCATTTGGTAGTCAGGAGGTGAGGTGTCTCTCATTCTCATTTCAACCATTTCACACAACACCAATGACGAGTAATGAATTAGTTTCCTGCTTCTATATTATGTTGATTCTTTATTACAAGAGCCATGACTTGTCAGGTGGTCTGCCATTTTTTTGCGACAGTTCTATACATCCTTAGATAGATGTCGTGCTCATGCACAAGGGAGGGTCAAATTCCCTTTTTCTTCGGAGATTTCTTGTTTATTTTTTTATAGGTTTTCAGAGATGAGGCCTTCTTTTGTTCAGCAGCCTCGTAGGCCAATGTTCGAGGCACAGATGCACATGTGGGGGAAGATGATGCCCAAGAGGGGCGAGACTGTGATTCTAGCGAGGATATAGAATGATGAACTGGAGTCGCTAGCAAGTGTTGAAGAGCATCCCTTCATTATGGTCCCCTGTACTTATGCGGGTTTGGATTGGCAAGGGTGTGCCAACATCCTCTTCAAAGTTGATGAGCCACCAGATGATAGAGGTAATATTATTGTTTTATTTAAATTTATTCTAACATGTTATTTAACTTGTTTTTATTAAATTGTGTAATGAAATTGTCTAATTATTGTTGTGTACTTGTATATATTTTGCAGAAATTGGGTCTTTTGATGGCAAGGACATGCCGACACCACCACATGATCCAAGTGTGGATCTTGATGACGATCAGAGCATTCCATATGTCGAGGATCATCAGGAGGCTGGTGCAGAGAGACCTGCTCCTGCTGGTGTGCCGGTACCGCCTTTTACTAGGCGCGGTCAGCTTGATAGCAGATACAAGATGGAGTTGGGAGACCAAATCACTGCATTGATTATTTAGGTGGGCATCAGACCCGCTAATATGAGAGTCATATAGGCCGATGGTAGGTTGTTACATATGTGGAGAGGCATGCCACATGACATGTACAGCCTGATTTGGCATGTTGTAGGAGCTACGACCTTAGTTACGCGGCTAAGGAGGACCGTTGCATGTTATAGGCGTGGTTGAGACGCAGCACGTGATTGACAGTCCCTGAGTAGAGACTCATCATCTGATGATCGTTCACCTCGCGCCGCCCTAGATGAGTAGCCTCCACTAGCATCGAGCAGCAGTCATCATGGAGAGCAGGCTGGACCATCGGCCACGTCCAGTCAGCAGCCTGCAGCATCCATCAGTACTCATGATCATGAGCAGGCTAGACCATCGACTGTCGAGGTTGCACCATTGACTGAGCAGGCCTCTACTAGTACTGCTATTGATGATGTACCACTAGCTGATCCATGACATTTATATTACAGTTGTATATTTTTGACATTATTCAGTTATATATATATATATATGGTCCATGTATTTTATGTTCATGTTGCAGTTGTACTTAATTTACATGTTGGTGATCATCATGATGTGTATATTGTTAGGTCATGTATGATATGTTCATTTAATGTGCAGCTTGCATATAGATGTGTATGTGATAGCATTTATTTCACATGGGATGTATATTTGATGTTTGTGTTGTGATGATGTTAGTATATGATGTTAATTGTGTTTTGTTAGATGATCATGATCATGATGATGTTAGCGATTTTGAATGTGTTTTTTAGTCAAATATGATGTTTGTACGATGGTCATGAACGTGATGTTTATTAATTAATTTAATATTAAATGATCATGATATTGTAAAATTGTAGTATTTGTAATTCTAATTGTATGTAAAATTCTAAAATTGTAATTGTAATGGTATATATGTAAATTTGAAAATTGTAATTGTAATTGTAAATTTTTAATTTGTAAAATTGTAATTGTATATATGTAAAATTCTAAAATTGTAATTGTAAGTGAAATTTTAAATTTGTAATTGTAATTGTAATTGTAATTCTATGTAAAATATTTGTAAAATTTTAATTGTATTACTGTGAATTGATTGTATTGTAAAATTGTAATTGTAATTGTAATTGTATGTAAAATTCTAAAATTGTAATTGTAATTGTAATTGTATGTAAAATTCTAAAATTGTAATTGTAATTGTATGTGAAATTGTAAAATTGTAAATGTAATTGTAATTGTAATTGTATGTAAAATATTTGTAAAATTTTATTTGTATTAAAGTGAAAATTTTAATTGTATTAATGTGAAATGATTTTATTAAAAATTTTAAATTTTTAAATTTGTAAAATTTTAAATAATTTTAAATAATAAATCTAGAATAATATGAATTATTGTAACATAATAAATTTTAGAAAATAATGCAAATAAATGCATGTACTTTAGAATTATCATTATTTTATTATGATCTTTCATACAATAAAAAGGAACTTTATACAGTACGCCATTGTTTTTTAGATCAACATAATTGCAAATTTTCAAGTCAAATATTGATTTTAACATTAAGACAATGAAAATTACTAATCAATTCAAAATACGTATCATATTGTTTCGAAAAAACCCATCTTAAAACGTATAAATATTGATCAAATAACTCATGTACCATATCACTCTCGGTTCTCATGATCACCCTCGTTATCTTCCAGCTCTCATGGCATGATAACACTATTGTTCTCAAAAATATGTTTTGATCTAGGGTCATGTGTCAATACAAGCCACCAATCCCTATCCAACACATCTGGGTAAAAAAAAACATGGTTTCAGTGTTTGGGAAAAACATAGGGCTCCTTAGCTTCATCCCACATCTTTCTCGAGTTAATACATATCAGCCTATTATCATGATCTTCCTTTACATTATTCCGATCAAAGGTGTACCACCACTTGCACCTAAAAATAACACATTGGAAAGAAGATAAATCCACTTCAATGGTCTCTTGTATCTTTCCGACGTAACCTAACGTCCCTTGTACTAGGTTTTCATCACGGTGGCTAGATTGGCTAGATTGATAGAATTCGACTTCCACTCCACAATCTTGTGTGATGTTTCTAGCATCGACATTTTCTGTGCGAAAATGGTGTCCATGTGCCCACATAGATGGGAACAAATGCACCTATTATAAAAAAATTATAAAAAATCATAGTGTCATGTGTCTTATAATAACCCAATAGTTAAAATATGAAATATAGATGTCTTATAAGTTTCAAATTTACATATAAATTAAAAGATTATTATCGAGTTGATGCACCCAATCCCTACGTTTAGCGCATTCTCTTCAACACACAGGTAACAACCGGTTGCACCGTATTTCTCTCTGACTTGGTCAACAACCCAACAGTTGGGGCATATTTTTGGCACATTTTCTTTTAAATGATAGAGATAAGGCATACTTTTACCGTTCAGCCATCTGAATTCTTTCCTGTCACTATCCCATTTCATCCTCTTTTGTTCATACAATGCGACCCACGGTTGTGTCGCTTTATAATTGTAAAGAATGAATTTATTGATTGCTTAAATTTCTGCATTTGTTGATGAAATCAAACCGACATTATATAGTACTTAGAGATCAAAATATAAATTATATCAAATTTCAACATGAATATTAACTTTGTGTAAATTTGAAAAATTATAAGTCACTTACTCTTTATCAAGCGCTTTTTTCCACTCGTTTGGAGCAACTCCCCTTCTTTTTTGTCTTCATCCCTTTCATCGTCCCAAATCACCGCACCTGGTCTATTGTTGATCTGCTTGATGTACTCACTGGCATAATAGAAAGACTCATACGATATGTACCCCTTTGCCATAAACCCCTCGGGTTTTGCCCTTTGTCGAACAAAACCTTTCAATTTCTTCATGTACCTCTCTAAGAAGAACATCCAATGACAAAAAACCACCCCAACTAATTCAACCACATCTACTAGGTAGATTAGAAGATGAACCTGTAAGTCCATAAAACTCATCGGTAGTTCCTTCTCAAAGATATAAAATATCTCAACTATCTCTTGACGCCATCGTGGAATGCTAGCCACATGAATCTCCTTTGACGTGATCCAACGTACAAATGCATATAATTTAGATATGGCATGTCCTAGGTCTTGAGGGAATTCATGTTTCACACACCCACGCATGAACAAAGGATAATGACACTGCAAAGTTATAAACATTTGCAATAATATACAAAATTAGTTAGGTTTTATGATCCCCGCATGGGATAAAATTTATTAATATAACAAATAATAAAATCATGCTTTTGAAATTATACATACTCTTAGAAGATTCAAATGGTCATGCGATTTCAACCCCGATAAATGGTCATCCACAATGAAGCAATGTCGTAGTGAAGACCCGTATGAAGTTGGCACCCTCACACCCATTATAACTTCCTTTGCCAAAGAAATATCATATTTTTTTTAAATCCATGGGACATCACCTTCTTTGAAAAACCATGAATTAGAGGGACCAGTGCCTACCTCTGATCCCGTACTTTCTAATCGTCTTGGCCAATGTTTCTTTTTAGTTTTTAAAGTAGTAAGATCTTTCCTAACATCTAATGTGTCACTTTGTTTCGATGATATGTGCCTCCATAAAGAAGATGAAACATTTTTAAATATATGCATGGGATCTAATAAGTGGTTAATCTTAAGATGCTCCCAATATGGGAGGTTATAAAAAATAGATTTCCTTTTCATCCCAATGGGAAATTTATCAACATAGGTGTCGAAGAATTCTGGATCAACGAACATAGGCTCCCCATTTGAATCGAACATTTCTATGAACTCCTTCTCCTTCTCTCTCTCATATGCTCTAAGCCATTCAACTGGTGTCATTATTGGAGGCCTCTGGGTTCTCTCTCATTTACCATTGAAAGCGGATGTTTCTCTTCTGTAAGGGTGCTCTTCTGGGAGGAATACCCTGGAGCAATCATACACTGGCTTTCATAGGTCCTTGGACCATATAGCTTTCAGAGAAGGTCCACAACATTTACATCCAAAATACCCTTTTTTTACAAGACCTGCGAGATTATTGTATAAAATTAATATGCATGGCATGTTAAAGAAAATCATGAAGATCAGAACAATTACAACGAATTAAATAACTAATATGTGAAAGAATAGTGTTACGTGTATAAACAAATCAATAAATTAAACATGTAATTTACTAGAGAAAACTCCTAATCCTACATAATCATGTGTCGTGTAAGGACATATGCCATACAACGTAAAACTCCTCTCTGCTGCAATGGTTCTTGATACATCGTATACATTTATCCCATCCCATCGTGTACATCGTATACATTTATCCCATCCCATCGTAAAACTCCTTCAATTCATCTACCAGTGGTTGTAAGTAGACATCCATATTCTTCACTTGTCTTCTACCAGGGACTATGAGAGCCAACATAAGATGTTAATTCTTGTGTGTAGAATCTTCTGGATTCATCGCATTCATTTTTGTTAGAATTGACATTTCGAACCAATCCTCTGTGGTTCATCATCATCATAGATCAATGAGTTTAGTCAAATCTCATCATCAGATATAAATGAAGGAGAATGAAAATGAACGGATGGAAAATGGGATGCTGACCTTTAATGATGGAAGGAAAAGAAAATTATTAAAGAAATTTGTTTAATTAATTAATATCTTTTTAATTAATGACTCGTAATTTGTTAGTTGGTTTTAATTATTGGAGTAATATTGTTAATTAATTAATATATTTTTTTAATTAAATGAATAATTATTATTTGGAATTAATAAATTATTTAAGCTCATAATTGTATTCAGTAATATTGTTTGATTAATAATAATTATCTGTATATATTAAGATAGATTGTTATTTATTGATGGTTGTTTTTAAAAATTGTTATTTATTATTTATTAATGGTTATTTATTTGTTCTTTTGGATTTGGAAATTGGGTTAATAGTGTTTTACATTAATGATTACCAAATTATGAATTAATATTGATAATTATTAACTAAGATGAATGATACTTAATGAGATTAATCGATTCAATAATTAAGGGGAGATGAATGAATGAAAAGAGGGGAGGAAGTATTAATGTAAAGATGGAGAGACGCGATTGAGGACCAAGGTAGAGGTATAAAGAAAAGGTTAGGGGAGTCAAATGAAAAGAAAGTGAATGAGAGAAATGAGATGCAAGGGGGGGGGTTAATTTGGGAGGGTTTGGGGTTTAGAGTAGGAATCCAATTGTGCTTATTTTCCATCCATCGTCACGGTTGAGGTTATTAGGGTGTTTCCCAATTTTGATGGCTTCCCTAAATTTTCTATGGTGATAATGGTCAATCTTAGCCACAACCTTAGAATCTTCAATACAAATTTGATGATTTGTTTTACTAGAATGCTCGGCTAGGGCTGATGTTTTGGAGTGGTTATTTTTTATGTCAGCAGCATGTTCTTGTATCTGTGTCATGATTGATCGACTAGTTTCACCAATGTAGGGTTTTCCACATGAACAAGGATTTAAATAAACACCTTTGTGGCATCTAGTATCAATGGGATCTTTGAAAAATTTGAGACATCTGCTGATGGTGTTCATAGGTTTAAAGGTTGTTTTAATGTTGTTCTTTCTTAAAATGTAAGAAATTTTGTTAGTGGTGCCTAATATATAGGGGAGGTGAACTTTTCTTGCAATATCCTCCAAAGTTGGCTTATGTTTAGGGCCATTCTCTGTGTTTATGAAGGCTTTGATTCTTTGGTTTATTTTGTATCCATTCTTTTCAAATGTCCCCAGGAGATGGTTTTTCTCTTGTTCAAAATTATCATGATCGGAGATGTGCACAACTCTGGTTGCTAAAGTGTTGAGCACCCCAAGTTTCTACATGGGATGATTGTGAGAGTTGGCATGAAGGTATTGATCAGTGTGGGTTTTATTTCGATAGACCTGGTGTGATAAGGAGCCATCAAGGTTTTTTCTGATAAGGATGTCAAGAAAGGGAAGGATGCCATTTTCTTCCACCTCCATTGTAAATTTGGTGGACTCAGAAAGATCATTCAAGTGTTTGAAGAAAATATCTAGATTTTTCTTTCGATGTGGCCAAATGATGAAGGTGTCGTCCACATATCTTTTCCAAATTTTAGGCTTTAGAGGGGAGGATTGAATGGCTCTTTCTTCAAATTCTTCCATGAAAATAATGGCAATGATGGGCAAAAGAGGCGATCCCATGGCAACCCCGTAAATTTGTTCATAAATTTCACCTTTAAAACTAAAGAAGGTAGATCTGAGACAAATTTCTATTAGCTTGGTTGTGTGCGTATTAGTGATCTTTTGAACCACCTTCATGGCTTCATCAATGGGAATATTAGTGTAGATATATTTTCCATCGAAGCTGACTAAGATATCATTTTTATCTAGTTTTAACTCTTTAATTTCGTGAATGAAATGAGAGGAGTCCTTGACATAGGATTTAGTATTACCAACCATAGGTTTAAGCTTCTTAGCAAGATGTTTAGTGAGATGGTAAGTTGGTCCTCTAATGGTGTTGACAATGGGTCTTATCGGGATCCCTTCCTTGTGTATCTTTGGGGCTCCATATATACGAGGAGTGTAGGGGTTATTTTCAATAAGATTTTTAATGTTTTGTTCATTGCTAGTTTTAATTAAGTTCTGAATATTCTTAGAGATTCTTTTTATGGGGTTCTTTTTTAATTTGATGTAGCACCCTGGGTTGTTAAGGTGGTCTAGCATTTTATTATCATAATCATTTGCATTCATGATGACAGTTGCTCCACCTTTGTCTGCCTTCAAGACCGCAATATTAGGGTTTTGGTTTAGGGATTTGAGGGCAAGGAATTCTTGCTTGGAGATGTTGCTTTTACGAGGTTTGGCCTTTCTAAGAACAATGGAACAATATTTCTAGATTATTTCTTTGATATTATTCGGAAGTTCTTTAATTCCATATTCAATGCTACATAGAATGTCATCATTAGGTATGGTGTGAGGGGAGATGGTGAAATTTAATCCTTTCCCGAGAATATTGAGGGTGTGATGATCAATTTGGGTTTTGGACAAATTAATAACGCGTTTGTTGTCGTTGATTTGAGATGAGGAGGGATTGGTGGTGGTGATCCCCTTGAGGCTGTTGTTAAAGGATTTAATAATTGTCTCTTCTGAATCCGAATGAACCATATTGGTATCTGCTTTCTTATAAGTTAAAAGAGAGGTTTTGGTAGAGTGCATACCAGTTTGCGTGGCCTAAACTGAAGTTCTAGAATTAACGTTGTGAAGGACACTCTCATCTGTGGCTGATTTGGGTGGTGTGACATTCCAGACCTGTGTTTTCTGTTCTACGAGGGCAGTGTTAATGTTTTGAAGGATATCAGCATAGGGTGCATCAAATCCGTGTTTAATCTGTGCAGTAGGCATCGACGTGGACCCAGATATAGTGTTACACGTCGTTGTATCTGAATTTTCCTTTGTGTCGTTGATCTTCGAAGGTTTAGACCCAGCGTTGTGAAGTGAACTGTCCTCGAGTGTTGGTGTTGATTTAGGTAGTTTATCTTTTGTAGTGGGCATCAACATTGACCCGAATACAGCATTACTCATCATTGCATCTACATGGTTATTTTCATTCTCCTTCATTTATACCTGATGATGAGATCTGACTAAACTCATTGATCTATCCTGACGATGAACCACAGAGGATTGGTTCAAAACATCGATTCTAACAAAATTGAATGTGATGAATCTGAAGATTCTACACACAACACAAATCGCAGAAGCCTCAAATCAAAAATGTTAATTCTTCACAGATAACCATGGGGGGATATTATTATTGATCACTACTATAGGCCAAACGGAATAGTTGGTGTTTAGGAGGGAATATGGGTTGACACCATCCATGGCTATGCTAAGTTGTAGACTTCATACTTCATCCTTGAATTTTTCGGGCCATGTATCCTCTATATGCGTCATGGCAATTGAATCAGTCGGGATTTGCATAACTCCCAACTCACTTATGTGTGAGGCATGCCATCCCTGCAACATAGCTAATTCTTTGCAATGAAAGAGCCTTTGAATCCTTGGGATTATAGGCATGTAACTAAATATCTTAAAAGGAGGACCAATACGTGATATACCCTTCTTTTTTTATTTATCATACCTTTCATGCCCACATTTCAAACACATCTCTTTCTCTGCATATTCTCCTCTATATAGAATACAATCATTTGGACATGCATGATATGATATGTACTCAACACCCAACATTTTCAACAATTTATTTGCCTCTTCACATCTACTAGGCAAGACATTATCTCTCGGAAGAACCTTATCTTTGAATAACCTATAGTTGGTAATCATGGAAAAATATATTAATAAATGTACATTAATTTCGATAAAATTATTAACGTTCATAAAATTTACCATTTGTAATGTTCATTGCAATGCATTGATTGTATTTCGAATTTATATAAGGGAGTACTTTATGGTAACTTACCTCAAAATTTCTGAGAAACATGCATTCAAAAAGCCAAATTTTTCTTTCAAGTTGTACAGTAACATCATTGTCCCCAACCAGGTAGACTTTGATTGACCTCCAGGTCCAAAGAGAGGGGTGTTGGAAGAAAATTTAAGGCTTTCGAAAAAGGTGTCAGCGATATGAGCATCATCCCCTAGCTTATCATCGTTTTTGGAATGCATCTAACAACATTGTCTCCATGGCAGTCGTATCCCTTAAGTAATCATCTATACCAACCTCTATTTGATTTCCTCCATTTCCAACTTGTGAAGAACTACTATTGTTGTAGTCATTCCTAATAGGTGAATCTGGACGTAGCGAGAATTGAATCGATGGTTGATTCAACCATTCTTGGTGTCGTTCCTCTCTGATTTTTTCTCTTAATTCAGTCTTCTCTCGATTTTACATTGTTGTGGGGTGCAACAGAAGATGGTAGGTAGGTCGCTCATCATCACTAGAATCCTAATAGTTTTAAAAAAAAAAAAAAAATTGAACATGAATAGTACAAAATATATGAGATCAATTAGTAACCACATTGAAAATATTGCATGATTAATTGGTTTGACATTGAAATAATTACATTAATCAATATACCAAACAATTATAATTATTACCATCATTGTCCCAGGATTGTGGCTAGAAGATACAATATTGTTACAATTGGCAGGGTGAAGCGGCTGTCCATTTTCATCTACCAAATGTGTCTTGTGGTAAGCAGCTTCTGATAAGAGCTTCTGACGTTTTGGAGTTGTTTGAATATTTTATTCATTTGAACTCAATGTTGAATCTGCATGAACCCGCAAATTTTTATACATTATAAATTTAATTAAGCTGTGCATGATTGACATGGATAAAAAACATAAATTCAATGAGATAATGAAAATATAAATAAAATCTAAAGTAAATATTACATCTCGAGATGGATAGAGAGAACTGCGCAATGGACTTTGAGAAATATTATGGAACAAGTTGGATTTTGAAGAATTGTCCATTCAATATAATTAGGATATTTTCTCCCTACATTTGAGCAAAATCAACAATAAATTTTGGTGCACACACCTAAAAGTAATTTCGGTGCCTTAAAAATGGACTTCTTGTTATCAGTGCTAATGTACAGATCACTGCACCGGTGCGTTTTCGTTACTGTGCACCGGTGCGTTTTCGTTACTGTGCACCGGTGCGGTGATATTAAGTGACGCACCGGTGACGAATAACCGCAAATAAAAAAAGTGCAACTTTATTTTCTTTAAGTGAAAAAAAAGGTAAATTGAAAAATGGGCAGCAAAATATTTTCGAAAATCTTATTTCATAAAACAATTCTTTAAATACTAAACACTTTTCATTATTTCACTATTTTTGCAAAAAAATTCAGCCAAAGATTTGTAGGAGACATACCTGGAGCAAATAGAGCACGAGAGCACTGTGGAGCAAGGAAATATGTTCGTATAGAAGTATTCAGACAATCATAATTCCAAACCTCTGGTGATTCAAACCCTGTAGCATAGAATTTCAAATGATCTCGTGATTAAAGTTTATTGTTTTTTTTTTTACTTTTTTTGCAGTTTTTTTACGCAGTAAGGAAAAATTTCAATGTTTATTGTTTTTTTTACTTTTTTTACATAGTAAGATAAAAAATTCAATTTCTTTTTCATTTTCAGAAACAAAATAGATAAAAATAATATTTTTAGAAACAAACCCTACATTCTTTTTGTTTCTGCCCTTTCTTCTCCTTCTTTCTGTGATTTCAGAATTAGGGCTTTTCATTTATATTTATAGGGTTTGTATTTATATATATAGGCCTAAGACATCCAACCCATGGGATGACTTGCATAGTCGAATCCCAATCCATGTCGGCCCTTGCGTGAATTTAAAAAAAAAAACAATTTTTTTTTTCATCGGTGCACCTGGTATAACCTAGCACACTAGTGCGCTGTATTATCCCAACGCACCACGAAAGTACTGTGATAAAAAATTAAAAAATAATTGTTTTTTATCAGTGCGTCATTTGTAAAATATGGCACCAGTGCACTATATCAATATGGTGTACCACGAACGTGTTGTTTCTCACAAAAAAAAAAAAACCATTTTTAGAAACAAACCCCACATTCTTTTTGTTTCTACCTTTTCTTCTCCCTCTTTCTATGATTTCAGAATTAGGGCTTTTCATTTTAGATTTACAAGGTTTGTATTGCTATATATAGGCCTAAGAAATCCAACCCATGGGATGACTTGCATAGTCGAATCCCAATCCATGTCAGCCCTTGCATGAATTTAAAAAAAAAAAAAAAAAATCATCGGTGCTCCTGACGTAACCTAGCGCACCGATGCATTGTATTATCCCAGCGCACCGCGAAAGTGCTGTGATAAAAAATTAATTTTTTTCTTTTAATCAATGCACCATATGTAAAATATGGCACCATTGCGCTATTTCATTATGTCACACCGTGAACGTGTTTTTTCTCACAAAAAAAAAAAATATCCATTTTTAGAAACAAACCCTGCATTCTTTTTATTTTTGCCCTTTCTTCTCCCTCTTTCTGTGATTTCAGAATTATGACCTTTCATTTTAGATTTATAGGGTTTGTATTGCTATATATATGCCTAAGACATCCAACCCATGGGACGACTTGCATAGTCGGATCCCAATCCATGTCGGCCCTTGCATGAATTTAAACAAAAATAGATTTTTTTTCATCGGTGCGCCAGACGTAACCTAGCGCACTAGTGCACTGTATTATCTCACCACACCGCGAAAGTACTGTGAAAAATAATTAAATTTTTTTTTTTTTAAATCAGTGCGCCATATGTAAAATATGGCACCGATGCGCTGTTTCATTATGGTGCACCGCGAACATGCAGTTTCGCACCAAAAAAAAATCCATTTTTAGAAACAAACCCTACATTCTTTTTGTTTATGCCCTTTCTTCTCCCTCTTTCTGTGATTTCAAAATTACGGCTTTTCATTTTAGATTTATAGGGTTTGTATTGCTATATATAGGCCTAAGACATCCAACCCACGGGAGAATTGCATAGTCTGATCCCAATCCATGTCAGCCCTTGCATGAATTTAAGAAAAAAACAGATTTTTTTTCATCGATGCGGCTGACGTAACCTAACGCACCGATGCATTGTATTATCCCAACACACTGCGAAAGTACTGTGATAAAAAGTTTAAAAACAATTTTTTTTTTATTAGTGCGTCATATGTAAAATATGGCACAGGTACAGTATATTATACTATTTGTGCGGTGCGTTTATAATACCCCCACGCACCAATGTCGGTGTGTACAGAATGAATTGCACACAAGTTTCTTGAGATTTTTTTTTTACCTAAAAAGTTGACAATTTATTTATAAATATATTAATGAATGATATGGTACAGGTTTCAGATTGATAAAGAAATGACTGACAATATATCAAGTAACAAAATACTAATAACACATCAAGAAAAGAAAAAAAGGAAAGTTCTTTGAAAATTCTTTACAAAAAATATTATTTTTGAACTATATGTAAGTTTAATTAATATGTATTGTTTACTGTGTATCATGCATAGCCACAGGTGAGCGCTAGGGTTTCTCTCTGCATGGCGGATCTCTGAACCACTGTAGGCAGGGGCCGACCCAGGCCACGCGGGCGATGGGATGTGACAGGGGTCCCTTACCTGTCAGGGTCTCGCTCCCATCTGGATCTTTCCGAGTCAGCCTGAACAGTGCTCTCCCCGAGGTGGAATAACCGTTCGGTTTAAACCCTAACCTGTCTGGAGGTAGCGGTTTTCCTCGTTTTTACTCTTTGCGACGGAGTTTTTTACCTTGGATCCACAACGGCTTTCCTTTTCCAGAGGCGGCGAGCTAGGGTTTGAGTAAAACCGCTGTGATGGGGCTCGATCGTGACCATGTTGATGTTGAACCGGCGCCGGAAGATTTTCTCACTGTCTGGGGACACGAAGTCTCTGTCCAGAATCTCGAACGCTTCTTCCCCAAATCGACAGTGAAACCCGCCCCTCCTCCATCAGAAGATGGCGCAGTCTCTTTCCCTCTCAGATCCGCATCTCAGGACTTAATTGGTGCTTCGACGGCCATCAAAGGCTCTCCCTCCAGCAAAGGTGGACTCTCACGGAGCGATGGCCTCGACAGCGACCGACTCAGGGCTCAAGGGTTTTCCTCCCCCTCCGAGGGACCAGATCCCTTAGTCTTCCCTCCTCTCACCTGTGGATTAGAGGACGTGGTGGTGAGTTGCGGTTTTCATGTGCATAAAGGGTTTCCAACCACAAAAGACATAGCATGGAGAAGGCTCGCCATCGGAGCAGAGGCCCCTTGGGCGACGGACTGTGGAATTAGGGCCTCGATTCAGAGCACCAAACCGACCCCTTCTCCTAGTTGCTTAGCGATTGTCTCTGCTCAGGCGAGCAGGGCTCAGCCCCAAAAGGGCCCTCAGGACGAAGGCACTGGTCTCGAACCGGATCTTCAAAGCCATCCGAAGCTTCTCGAGGTCAGAACTAACGTGAGCCACTTGGAGGGCTTAGAACCTGAGGTTGACACAGAACTTGAGAAGGGTCAGGCTGTGAAGGAGCTCTTGAATGAGGGGGCGACGAATTGTGTCATTCACGCTAATCATGAGCCGGACGAGAGGAGTCAGGAGCGGTCGGGAGAGAAGGAAGCAGAGGGTCGGCCTTACAAATAGCTAGGGGTGGATGAAGTGCAGGCGAAGTTAGTGGGAGGGAAGCGCAAAAAATCGACTTCTATCAGAACGAAGGAGCCTCTCCCTTGCTGCGCCCTTGGAGTGGACATCCTCGTTGAAGAAGCCATGGCAGCCTCAGAGTCCAGACTTGTAGGCAGAGTGCGTGGAAGAAAATACACTGCCGCATACATTCAGGATTGGGTCGACTCAGAATGGGCACATGCGCCAGGTAAACCAGTTGAATGCAAAGTTCTAGAGAGAGGGTGGTTTACGTTGTGTTTCGCCCAAAAGGACCATGCAACCTGGGCTCTTGAAAGGAACTGGTGCTTCGGCAAGCACCCAATCCTTCTCCGCAGATGGACTCCTTTGTTTGATGCCCAGACCGAAAAGATGAACGAGTCGCCTGTTTGGGTAAAACTGCCAGGGCTCCCTCTCCAATTTTGGGTTGATTCGGTCTTCACCTCCATCGGGAACCTCTGGGTAAGTTTCTGGAAGTTGACAGGTCTTTTTTACAAACAAACGACCTCAGTGTGGCCCGGATCCTTGTAAGTCTCAACCCTAGGGAAGGGCTCGCTGAAGCAATGACCCTAAAATACAGAGAGATGGAATTTCTGTAACAGTTGGACTATAAGAACTTGCCCTTCCGCTGCCAAAGATGTCACAAAGTTAGTCATCTGGCTAAAGAATGCCCCCTGGGCCACCGTCGCAGAAGGAATCCTCTCAAGACTTTCAGGAAGCCATCGGCTTTTCCAGCTCCCGACCCAAGCTTGGTTGCTCCGAAGGAACCCACCGATGAGGAGATAGAAGCTGATGTGGAGCTTGTGACCTCCGGCGCACCTCGACAGCAGGCAGCACCTGACCCCCCTGAGACAGCTCCTGTGCAGACCGCCTCTCAGTCTCCTCCATCTCCTGGAACAGCAGAGGCTTCACAGGCGGGTATGCCCCTCTCTCTCCCCTCCTCTCTTAGTTTTTCCGATTTAGCTTCTGGTTTTTTTATCTCTGAGTCTGGTCCTTCCTTCCAGCTCCATATGGAGCTTTCCTCCTTAAACTTGAACTGCTCCCCTGTTGACAGTATGATTGTTTTGGTACCTCCGCCCTTCGACCCCCCGCCTCCTCCCTTGGTCAACCCTCCAGCCACTTGTTGTCCCTCGAAGCCCGCTCCCCCCTCCGCCGCTCCTCCCTACAACTTGAGATCGATGACAACCCGTCCTGGGATGGGCTCAGCCCCCTGTGGTCTTGAGCAGGATCTGGTGCCAACAGGGCCCAGAAAATCGAGAGGTAGAAAATCAAACCTCTCTAAGGCACAACAAAAGGCAAAGATCGACATTGTCGATGGGAAACAAAAATCCTTAACCGGGGTGCTTAGAGCAGCACAGCCACCCCTTGACTCTTTGAAATGATCCTCCTCTCCTTCAACTGCAGAGGGTTAGCTAGTCAACCCAAAAAACTAGCCTTGAGGGATTTAATCAAGTCCTACAATCCTGACATTCTTATGCTTCAAGAAACCCTTGGAAAAGGGGAGGATATCATAGCTCTTCTCTCCAAACTGCTCCCTGGCTAGCGCTTTCAAGCCATTGATGAAAACGGCCGCTCAGGTGGGGTGGTCACCGGTTACAAAGCAAGCAATCTCAGAGAAATCTCTGCTTGGGGGCTTGAAAACTCTCTGGCGCTGGAACTATATTCCAGGGAGCTCTATCTACCTCTCCTTCTCCTCAATGTCTATGGGCCCTGTCAGGAGAGGGAGATGTTCTGGACCTCTTTCTTCCGAAAGTCCTTCCTCGCCCACCCGAATCTGATCATCGGTGGCGACCTCAACTTCTCTCTGGGGGTCTCGGAATCATGGGGAGCCAATGCTCGAGCTGACCCTCTTTCTGATTTCCTCCTCTCCAAGATTGCCTCTTCACACCTGGTGGACCTCACACTTCTTAAATCTAGACCTACCTGGCGCAATAAAAGAGTAGGCGATGACTGGGTGGGCAAGAAGTTGGACCGCTTTCTTCTGGGTGAAGATTTTTCTGAAAAACTCTCAACCTTCAGGCATTGGGTGGGCGAAGGGGGCCTATCTGATCATTTTCCAATCCTCCTGGAGACAAAAGGTGCTAAAAAAAAACCAGGGTCTCCCTTTAAATTCAACTCCTCTTGGTTGGCAGATGATTCTTTCATTGATCTCTTTCACTCCACTTGGAGAAGGACCGGGCCAGGAGAGGGAGAGAGGCTGGGCCACTGCAAGGCTTTTATGAATAATTTAACCCGCCTCAAAGCAGCCACCAAGATCTGGGTTATCCAAAAGACTCAAAAGGAAGATGAGGAGTTGAGATCCATAAATGCAGAACTTGACCTCCTCGAAGACCCTGAAGGGGGTGGTTATGCCACCCTGGCCTCTCGAGATAGAATTCGGAAGCTCGAAGCAGACCGAAGGAGAATTCTTCAGGTGAAAGAGGAAAGCTGGCGCTTAAAGAGCAGGGCTATCTGGCTACAGGCAAGGGACGAAAATACAAAATTCTTTCAGCAATATGCCAAAGGAAGGAAAAACCTAAACACCATTTGGGAAATGCCAAAAGCAAACGGGGAAAAGGCTCAGTCTTTTGAAGAGCTTGCCTCTTTAGGGGTTGCCCACTTCAAAGATATTTTCAAAGCCCCAGAAGAAGCCTCCATAGCTGAAGTTATAAGGGTTGCTCAATACTTCCCCAGATTTATTGATGAAGAAGGCAATGACAGCTTGATGGCTCCGGTCTCCAAAAACGAAGTGGAGGACACCCTTAAGTCGATGCAAAGAGAGAAAAGCCCAGGTCCGGACGGCTGGACAGTGGAATTCTTCCTCCATTTCTTTGACTCCCTTGGTGACGATCTGGCTGCGGTGGTGGAATAATCCAGGATCTCTGGTTTGATTTATCAGCCTCTCAATGCTACTTTCTTGACCCTCATTCCCAAGACTGAACATCCCTCTTCCTTCAATGACTTTCGACCCATCTCCTTGTGCACCTGCCTTTACAAAGTCATTGCAAAATTCATTGCCGCCAGGCTGAAACCTTTTCTCTCTACAAACATCTCTGTGGAACAGTTTGGCTTTTTAGACGGTCGTCAAATACATGAGGCTGTTGGGGTCGCGCAGGAAACCCTCCACACCCTGAAAAAGAGCAGGAAAAAAGGGGCCATAATCAATATTGATCTGTCAAAGGCCTTTGATATAATCAGCTGGATGTTCCTAAGGCTCCTCCTAACGCACCTAGGCTTCAGGCACGATTTTGTAAGGTGGATTATGGGATGTGTTTCCTCGACTTCTATTGCTGTCTTGATCAATGGTGCTGCTTCAGATTTTTTCAACCCTCAAAGGGGTCTGCGTCAGGGATGCCCCCTTTCACCCTTGCTATTCCTGTTTGTTGCTGAAGGAATCAGCCTAATGATCAAAGAGGCCAAAAGATAGGGCGAACTGAAAGGAATTGAAGTCGGGCTAAATCTCTGGGTAACCCATCTCCTGTTTGTTGACGATATTCTCTTGTTCTGCGATGGGAGCCGGGATGACTGCCGCTGCCTGAAAATGATCCTTGAACTCTTCTTAAAAGCCACAAGATTGGCTATAAATGAACAGAAATCCTCCATCACCTCCGCAGGGCTCTCGCCCTCTGAAGTAATCAGAGCTAAAGAGTTTCTCCCCTTTGAAGCAAAATCCCTTCAGGATCTGTTCAAATACCTCGGCTTCTCTCTCAAGCCCGACTCCTACAGAGCTCAAGATTGGACCTGGCTCCTGGCTAAAATTGAGCACAAATTGAAACTTTGGAGTCTTAAATGGTTGTCAAGGGCAGGCCGCCTTGTCCTTATCAAATCGGTGATCTTGGCCATCACAGTTTATTGGGCCAGTCTCATTTGGGTACCAAAGTGTATTCTCCTGAAGATCAATAAAATTTGCAGCAGATTCCTATGGGCTGGCCAGAAGAAGGATCCCGTCTCGCCATGGGTGGCATGGGATAAAATTGTCAGACCAAAACAGTGGGGAGGGTGGGGGATAAAGGACCTATATCCTTTTTCTAAATCTGTAGCAGCCAAACTAACCTGGAGACTGGTGTTCTCGAATAATCTCTGGACAGCTGTAACCAAAAGGAAGTACATTAACCCTCTCACTCCTTTGGAATGGATCAGAATGCCCAAAAAATCCTCAAAAAACTCTTCTGTGGTATGGAAAGCTCTGGTAGCTGCTGCTCAGGTCATTGAAAAAGGCTTGGTATGGAATGTGGGAGATGGCAGATCAGTAAGGCTTGGGAGAGACCCCTGGGTGGGCTGTCCGGACTCTTTTGCCCTCTCTCGAGATTTGATTGATGATCTTAATAGCAAAGGGCTATCTTCCCTCAACCAAATTACAGACCATGTAAATTCTTCCATCTGGCGACAGGAGTGGCTTACCGGGGAAACCCTCGGCCTAGATGACAGGTGGCTGCAGGAATGGCGGGCCTATTGTACAGGACTGCTGACCTCCCACATTCCCATTTCAGAAAAGCCAGATGAGCTGAGATGGGTTCATTCTCAGACCGGCCTTTACTCACCAAAAGCAGGATATGACTGGCTAATGACACAAAAGGGATGGGAGGAACCTAGCTGGTGGGCCAAGCCACTGTGGAAATTGAAAGGGCCAGCCAAGACCAGACTTTTCTTCTGGTGTGTACTCCAAAAGAGAGTCCCCACCTGGGATTATCTTCAAAAAAGGGGAAAAATTGGACCAGGGCGGTGCCCCTTGTGCAAGGAGAGCAAGGAAACATCTCAGCACATCTTCCTCTCCTGCTCTTTCTCCAAAAGCTTATGGAACGAAATGTTGAGTCTGACCAACACCCCCTTTGTTTGGGAGGGGGAGGAAATATCAGAAGCCTAGAACTCTTGGTGGCAGCAGGCACCAAACGAAAAAGTCAGAGCGCTGCCTCTTCTGGTTGTTTGGGGAATCTGGCTCGCCAGAAACCGCTTGATCTTCAACGACTCAGCCTTTCCAATTGCCAGATTAGCAGCAGAGGGGGTGGCAATCTATGAAAACATCCCAACCCCCTCCATCTTGCAGAATAACAGGCATGTTCAGCCGGAATAAATTAAAGGATCCATCCCCTGGGCCTACTTCGATGGGGCCTCTGATATCAACAAGAACTGTGGAGCTGGCCTGGTCATTCATTTTCCTTCCGGAAAACTTCTTAAAGCATCCATAGGGCTTGGTACCGGAACAAACAACTTTGCCGAGCTTAAAGCACTGCACCTTCTTCTTGGATGGCTCGTTGCGTGCAATGAGCGCGAGGCCCAGATTTTCGGAGGCTCTTTGAATACAATCAAGTGGGCCAACGGTTCACATCACTGCAGGAACTTTTTGTTATCTCCTTTGCTTAATGAGATCTTAAATATTAAATGCTGGTTTTCTGGGCTCACTATGTGTCATATTTTCAGGGAAAGAAATTCAGAAGCAGACAGCCTTTCTAAAAAAGGCATTGAGCAGGTTTTGGGCGCATGGATAGTTGAAGAGGTGGCTGATGGGGTGGCAAGGCGACTCGCTCCCCTAGCTTTTGCATAACTTTCATTTTATTTCTGATTCTGTTTCGATGTATATACTGCTACTCTTTTTTTGTTTATGTATAAAATTTTTCAGGACTCAGAGTTGTTTTCCTGTCAAAGGAGGCCTGAGTTCCTGTATACGACTGAACCTTATTTTTCCTTTTGTTTTTTTCCAGTACAGTGCCTACTATCTGGTTTAAAATCTGACATTATGGCTTCCCCATCACTCTGTTTCGGCTGTTTTCCTTTTAGGAAGCCGGGAGTTGGGGAATCTATAGTTTTCTAGCTGTCCAAAAGATCAGTTTTGTGACTTGGCTGCTTGGTGGTTATTTCTGGATATATCCACAAACAGTGTTTTTGGCTTTCTCTGCAAACAAGGGAAAGGAAATGCTCAGCATATGCTATGTAACCCCTATACATTAATAGACGGTTCGATTTTTTTCTGTGGAAAAAAAAAATCATGCATAGCCACAAAATTACAAAGCTCGATAAAATTATTTCTGATCTAGGACCAGAAGAGCATAAAAGCTTGATGGAAAATTGCAAAAGGATGAATCAGGGGAATGAAAAAATACTATCGATTCAATATGAATTTCTTTTTTTAATTTTCATTAATAATATACTTAAAATTATTAGATAACATGTGTCAAACAATCTATTAATTCACATATGTTTAATGTTCTACAAGGACGAACAAATCAAAAAGGAATGTTGTTCTAAGAAAAGAAAAAAAAGAACATGCATTGAAAATGAATTTCTCCTTAGCTCATCTGGAGTGGTGTTGGAGGTTAACGAAAGGGGGAAAAACTTTTACAAAAGTTTGAGGGATCTAGTGGAACGAATGTATAGACATTATTTCCACTTACAATACAAAAATCAATCAAATGATTCCAAGAACCAAATTTTATCTAAACTACAAGAAGAGTTTCCAGAGAATTGGTCAATGAGACATGTCATACTTTTAATAGCAAAAATGTACAACAACAAAAAAGAAGGAATGAAAAGTAATATTCTTTTAAATGTTTGTTTAGAATAATTTATAAATATCACTTTTGTTATATTTACTTTTCATATATCAATATAAAAAATTAATTAGTTTATTTTCATGTTACATTTTCAGGAAGATTATGAAAATCTCAAAAGATGAATGAGCTGATATCAGAAATATGCCAGAAGGAATGTCCAAAAAGGTGTACAAGGAGATGGTCAAAGAAATGGAAAAAATTGCATTGCACGAGGAGCCATTTCAACAACAACGTGCTTCATATGTAATATGTAATCATTGAATTTTTCGATCATTAGATACAATAAATAAACAATTTAGCATTAAATATTAATTTTCAAGTATTTTCTTAATGAAAATAAATTAAAATGAAACCCATTCAACACATAAAACAGGATGAAAAGGAAGAAAAGGGTTGATATCTAAGTTTGTGAATAATTGTTACTTCCTTATAACAACTTAACTAGATTTCATTTTTGTATTTTTTAAGTTGTTTTACAAAAATCATCATTGAATGTCTTCAAACAGGTGCTAACATACAAAGAAGAACCATCAAACAAATTGATTGAAATTCAGTTAAATATGGGTTGTGAGTATATGTTGGCATATCAGAAATTAATTGTGGAATTTGTAAGCATCTATCGATCTTGTTTTACTTAGCTCTGTCTATAATTAATAGAACAAAAAAATCTTTAATATTAAATATATGATTTGTTATGGGGTATAAAACTTGCAGGAAACAAAGTATGGAACTGCGCCAACAGATGAAATCTTGAAATATGGCATGTTACATGGTTTTGAAAGAATGTGTATAGTTTATGAGTCAGTTGTTGCAATGGTACGTTATTTCTTTTCGATTTACATTGATGTATATGATTTAATATTTCAATTTTCATTATTCTCACCAATGTATATACACTCATTATAGTTTATTTTTATGTTTGTAGATGGAAGGTGAAGAAGAAGAAAACAATCAACACCGTGAACAAAACATTCCTAAAAATAACCCAATTCATGGAAGTAGCTCTAGCAGTGATAACAATTCAAGCGAAGAATGATGATCACTATGTTTGGATATCAAAGCAAGGCGTTGTATTTTTTGAAATATTATCCTATGAAATCATAATTTTTGTTTAATGTAATGGACATAGTGTCCCAAATGAAAGATAAAGGGATACCAATAATTGTCCCATTTTGTATGACAAAGACAGTCTTATATATGTGTGTGTGTGTGTGTGTGTTTTAATTTATTCTATTGTGTTCTCCATTGTCACTGTGAAATGTAACACCGTTGATTAAATTTATGGATGATTAAATATTATAATGAAGAGATGTGAAATTTGATGATATGATATAACAAATTAATCCAACATCACATTCAAATGCACTAATAAAAATTTAATTCATATGAATTATGTTATAAGATACATATGTGCCGACTTTTGATGAATAATGAATTTTTAAAAATCACAATAATCATGATATGATATAACAAATTAATCCAAACATCACATTCAAATGCATTAGTAAAAATTCAATTAATATGAATACTATTATAAGATGTGTTGACTTTTTATGACTAATGAATTTTAAAAAATCACAATAATTGCATTGTCACAAGTCAATGTTTCTAAAAAATACAAAATGAACACTGGTGTGTGTCAGTTATTGTACACTGGTGCATTTGTATGCTGAAGCACACTGGTGTGTTTCTACAACCTATGGGCACCACACAAATACCAAAACAAATTAAAAATATCAGTGCGTTTGTACGGTACTGTGCACCGGTGCGTTTATGTGGCACTACGCACCAGTGCATTTGTACGACCTATGGCACCGCACAAATATAGATACCAATTATAAATGTTGGTTTTTTTGTGCGATACTGTGCACCGGTGCGTTTATGTGGAACTATGTACCGATGCATTTGTACGACCTATGGGAACCACACAAATACTGATACCAATTATAAATCTCAGTGTGTTTGTGTGATACTGTGCACCAGAGCGTTTTTATAAGTCTACATATCGGTGCATTGAGACGACCTATGGGCACCGCACAAATCCCAAGGCCAATTAAAATGGCCCCGTGCATTGTATCACCAACACTGCGCCCGGCGCGGTTTTATACCTTGATGACCTGGTGCATGCTCCTTCGACCGCCCTGGGCCACCTTCTAGATGACACACACCGGTGCATTGAAGCCTGAGTAGCACAGTGATGAAAAAAACATCTGTAATAACCTCCAGCCACCCATTTTTTTTAGTTGTGTTGAATTTTCGTTAAAAGCTCCGCCAAAACCTCCGTAACTATAAACGGATGTCATAGAAAATGTTTTTTTTTACAATTTTGGCCAATTTTATAACACTAAAAACCTCCTTTATAACCTATGCTAGAGAGTCTTTTCCTTGCAGTGAGTGGTGCTATTCTCCGCTAAAAAAAGAGAGAATATTTGAAAGGGAAACTAGAGTATATATAAAAGTAAATGGAAGAAGAATAAACCATCTCTATGAAATAAAAAGTAGAGTCTACAATTGCCTATAATTTGCAGAAAGCCGTAAGATCTAAGAAAGAGATATGACATCTAAAATGACATAGTGCTTGGTTAAAATATGTGAGTAGAAACACCTATTTTTTTCATCCACTACCAAAGGCCAAAATCCTTACAAGCGATTGTTGGAACAGGGTCTCCTAAAGCTGCGCATTTTGTCCATTTTTGTATATTTTTGGTATTATTTAATCTAATGCAGGGGTTTTGGGGTGGGTCAAAGCCCTGAATGCATTGTAACGGGTCAAGGGTAGACCAAGAGTCCACAGACCATGGTTTGCATACCATTGGATGCGTGTGCTAAATCAATATAAATAGATGAACCTTTTTGAGTCTTAAGGTAGGAAAGAATTGAGATTTATGCTAAGCACGAATTGTTAGATCTGTTGTCGGGTTGTTAGGGTAAGGACTCCTGCTGGCTGTGTGCGTGAAGATCCTTAGTCCTGTTGTGTGTGGACCCTGTTGGCTATATGCATAGGCGGTATTTTTGGATTGTAAGTGAATTTTGATATTAATATATATGCGAAGTACTGTTGGACATCTGATGATATCTGGATCTGCTTTGTTATGATTGATGCGAACTCGAGTTATATGATTAAGTTGCGAAAGTGTCTATTTAATTACTGCGAACTGTGAAAGTATCTATGTTTCTGGTATATGTATCTGTGATGTATTAATTACTGTGATTATAGTGTTCTGTGTTGATAATTGGTATTACGCACGTGGATGCGGAGGAATTTATTCAATATATGCATGATAATAGCTCTGTAAGCCTGTGATTAGATATGTTTAAGTACGAACTCGATAGGTTGGGAACGCAGACCTGCTTGACTTACCTACTCTCTCTCGGGGTGCAGAAACCTGGTTCCAGCATCCTCCCATACTGCTTTAGGTGAGACTTTGGCCTGCGCAAGCAGGACACTACCGAAAGGGCCAGTAGTATAGGGGTTTATTGGAAAAACTTAACCTCTAAATCTGGGTCAGGACCCCTCGAGCCAACAAATGGTTCCGTTGCTGGGACCGGGAGAATTTTAGGAGAGAGATCAGGTAATTCCAAGAACACATGGGAGACCTGAGAAGAAAGACATCGACGAGTGGTTCGAAAAGAAAATTCAGGAATTCGCAGTGAGGGAGAATCGCAGTCCAAAGTTGACCACAGAGAAGTGGAAGAATAAGTACATTTTCACAGATGTCTACGAAATTTTTTTTGTGACATTTGCAACCGAGCTTCAAGAGTGGCTCGCAAGGCTCGTAGATTTCCAGAAGTGTTGGAAGGACGAACGATTCATGCAGTGGACCCTAGATTTGATCCAGCAGTTAGAAAATACTGATAACACCATCACTCACACCGTAGATCATTGGGTGGACAGTGTGATAGGAGGATTTGTGACAGAATTTGCAATTGATCAATTTTTGTCCTACTCTGAGGCAGAATGAAGGTTCTTCAAGGGTTTCCGGGGTAAGTTTCTGAAAGCTTCGCCATTACTAATTAATATATTATTGTATGAAAAGAGCATTTTGTGCAGCCATACAGAGTGAATGAGCTCCGATAAAAGTGAGGGTACAACGCGCAGTGGTAAGTACTATAGAACTAATCAAGAAGGAGATAAATCTATCTATAGTCTAGTAAGGGATTCAGCTACGCAAGAACCTCCAACTACACCACCGTAGAGCCAACACAGGGGTAAGAACTCACCCGTACCTCCTCCCCCACCAAAAGACGAGATGGCCTCACACATTAAGCTACCTACCTTCAAGGGCGTAGGGGATGAAGACATGGACCGGTTCTGGTTTGTTTCAGGATCAGTATGGACTGTGCAGAACGTGGCTAGTGACGCTATGAAAAGGGCACAACTATCCCTTTCTTTTTAAGGAAGAGCCTTGGACTGGTATATGGGATACATATCTCAACATGCGAATGCAACCATTGAAGAGATTAAGAATGCCTTGAAACAGTAGTTCAAGAAGCCTAAGTCCTGCTCTCAGATAGTGAACGATCTGAAAGATTTCAAGCAAGGATTGCCCGAGTCTGTATGGGAAGCTGACCAACAGTTAAAGAAGGTAATTAGAGAAGGATGATTCCTGTATGATGACAAGCAGCACACAGAGTGGTTCATTACTATGTTGTTGCCACACCTGCGCGTACCAATGGGTCATTAAGCCATTGAATCGTAGGAAAAATCCTTGGAGATTGCGATGAAGCTGGAAGCTACGCCAAGAAATGATACCCAGTTAGGAGTACAACAAATACAAGGACAGTTAGAGGCAATGCATATGGAGATCCAGAATCTGCGGAGGAACGAGGAACAGAGGCTAGCCCTGACAGGTGGTGCATACGATGCAGGGTGAATGGCCACACCAAGGATAATCGTCTGATGCTAGTAGACTACATGCAGGCTGGGGGACCCAGCCCGTTGCATCCTAGGGAAGCTGCGGGACCAAGTGGGCCGGTGTTGTGGTGCGAGGATTGTCGCATTGCAGGGCTGCATTATACCAACCACTGCCCCCGCCTTTCCGCATATGTCCCAGAAGTGAAGCAACAATGGTGCAGGTTTTGCAGATATGTAGTACACGATGAGCAGAATTGTTGGACCTATGATCTGATGATCGACAAAGGAAACCTATATAGGGTACAATCAGACCCCTCTTCACCAATATCCCTCTCAAGTATGGGTGGCTCCCCAGCTAGGGGTAGGGGAGGGGGCCGAGGTGGAAGCGTAGGTAGGGGTAGAGGACAACTGATTTGCTATAACTGTGGAGAAATAGGGCACTTTTCAAGGGACTGCATGAACCTTGCGAGACAATCTTGCAAATACTATAGACAGCTGGATCATGTGATCGAAGATTTCCTGATTCTAATAGCCAAGGTGCAGGAGAAGCAACAGAAACCTATGTATAATGTAAAAAGGATCAAGGTGGAACCTCAAAATGAAGGACCAAGTGTTAATGTTATAACATGTAGCGGCGTGGCCACCGGAGGAGCTGCGGAGAAAGCTGAGGCGGAGCCTCTTATCCGTAAAGCAGCCATTAAACAAGAAGGTTTGGACTTACAGAAGGAAAAGGAAACCTTTGTCGCAGCTTGCCAAGACTTTTCTAAGGTTGTGGCATCTACTCCTCAAGCCCCCATGAACCTCAAAGCAGATGATGAGGTAAAACCATTCCTGCAGGAATGTATGAAGCTTCTGCGCAATCGAAGGGCCATAGAAAACCTCCAAGATTTGATATATATGTGCATAAATAACAACCCCAGCCATGGAAATTAAGGATGTGCACAAACTATATAAGCTAAGATACGCACTGGTAGGGAGATGCGGTTAACCGCACAGATTGGTGATTATGAGATGGATCAGGTTATTCTAGACCTGGGCTTAGATTTGAACGTACTACCCAAGAAAACTTGGCAGCGAATGGGAGAACCTTAGCAGGAATGGTCCAATATCCAGCTGCACATGGCTAATTAGCAGAAGATCATACCATTGGGGAGATTGTCAAAGATCGTGGTAGCTATTGCAGGAGTTAAGGTCCGGGCTGACTTTGAGGTCATACAGATTATAGAAGATGCAGGCCCCTATCCTGCGCTCCTAGGAGTGGACTTGGCCATCGATATGGGAGGTATCATCAATTTGAATAAAAGAAGCATGGTATTTGAAAACATAGGTACACGGGTGATAGTACCATTAGACCCTGCAGAAGGAGAACGGTATATAGAGCCGGTGCATGAAGACGAAGATGTGGATCATATTTATAAGTTAACTAAGCGGGACAAAGATTGGATCAACCCCACAACCGATGGTGCACTCTACTGGGAAAAGTATAGCGAGTGTTTCTCAGACTCCAATGGGGAAATAGAAAATTTGCAGAATCAGTTACACGATGTATCTACGCTACGATGCCTTAGGATCACATGAGACTTCCGATGCATCTCCTCCGAGGTAAGAGAATTTCCCTACTTTGATGGTTATAGTAGTATTAAGGATTTTCTGCGATAATTTGAAGTTGAGGTTCCAATAGAGCGAAGGCTATGGGCCCTTGATCTAGCCATGCACGCAACACTTGCGCGGTGGTGGGACACGCACAAGGGGGCATTCCAGGATTGAGAGGAATGTCAAGATATGACGATCCTGCGATTTGAGCCTCCGGCTAACGTGTGAATCAAGACGTTCCTTGGACCAGGGGATCTATGTGAACATATGTTTGCTTGGATGGTGAAATGGTGGGACCGAACTACAGAAGAGTGGGTTCACTTGTTTATTCATGCCCTGGGACCAATTGCCACCGCATGGTACTTAGATGCGGAGCTACATCAACGCACCCGCCATTGGGAAACCTTAAAGGATGAATTTATGGGGACATTTGGATTAACGGGAGGAACGGAGGTGCTTCACGAAGCTCTGCAGGATATAGATACCTTTGTATTTGGTGAATCCAACCCCTACGCAGCATTGGAGATACCAACATGGGAAACACAAATGCAGGATATTGTCAACTGCCGCAATATCACTGTATAATAATGTGAAGAGGATCCGCACAATGTCTCGATCCCAGAATCAGAAGGGGAGCACGCAGTTGCAGGACATCCATTACACATTGTGGATGTTACAAAGCCTATGAAGTTGCGAGAAGTTAACATTGGCTCGAAATAGAAACCTAAGTTGGCTAAAATTTGGGATTGCTAGGATGATGAGACAGTAGGCAAGGTTGAAAAATTACTCACAGAATATCAAGACTTATTCCCAACAAATTTTTTGGAGCTTAAGGGGATCACGGGAGACTTAGGGGTTATGTGCATCACACTGAAACCAGATGTGCCCCCTGTAAAGCAGCGCCCTTATCGGCTGAACCCTAAGTATATGCAAAAGGTTAGGGAAGAAATCGATAAAATGCCCACCGCAAGTATCATCGAACCGGTCGAACATTCGGACTGGGTGAGTCCCATGGTGGTTCAGGAAAATAAGACGAAGGGGGAAATCTGCATCTACGTGGACTTGCGCAAGTTGAATGATGCTTGCGTACATGATCCTTTTCCAACACCATTCTCTAATGAGATACTAGATAATGTAGGAGGCCAAGAAGTGTACTCATTCACTGATGGGTTCTCAGGGTACCACTAGATCATAATCACACCTAAATATTGCAGCAAAACTACATTTTCTACCAAATGGGGATCCTTTCAGTATACGGTCATGTCGTTTGGACTCAAAAATTGCCCTGCCATCTTCTCGCAGGTAGTAGTCGCAGTGTTGAAAGAGTTCATCCATAAATTTCTGGAGGTATAATTTTATGATTAGACTGTCTTCGGCTTAGTAAAGATGCAGGTTTCGAACCTACGCATGATGTTGGATGCCTGTCGGAAGCACCAACTTTCCCTGAATATCATGAAGTGTATCTTCTACGTACCCTTCAGAATCTTGCTCAAACATATATTTTGTTGACAAGGGTTGATGGTTGACCCTGTGAAAGTTGCAGTTATCATCAATCTGGCAGTATCTACGACTGAGAAACAGTTGCGTTCGATCCTTGGACATATGGGCTACTACAAAAAGTTCATTCAGGGATACGCGCTGATCACAACGCCTCCGGAAAATCTCCTTAAGAAGGATGTTTCATTTTTTTTGGATGACGAGTGTCAAAAGAGCTTTGAGCTACTCAAGGAAAATATGGTCTCTACGCCTATCCTTATTTTTCTTGATTGGGAAAAGGTATTTCATGTTCACATTGATTCCTCCGAAAGCACCCTGGGAGTGGTCCTTACGCAACCTGGAGATGGAGACATTGATCACCCAGTTACATTTGCTAGTCGAAAAATCTCTGGTGTGGAGCGCAATTATGCCACCATGGAGAGGGAAGGATTGGCCATGGTCTATGCATTACAGAAGTATCGGCACTATCTATTAGGAGGACACTTAAAAAATTTTACCGATCATTCAGCTTTGAAGTCCCTGGTGAATAAGCCTATGTTGGGGGGGGAACGCTTGCTATTTCTGACGTTCTAGGAATATGATTGAAATAATTTTCTGTTCCAAGGAAGGAATGTTACTGCATCAAGCTCTCCTAATTGAGAGAGAAGAGGAACCAACCAACCTGGAAGAAGGATTTCCTGATGCGCAGCTGTTCGTTATTAAGGTAGTCGATGCACACTTCGTTGACATCATTCAGTTTCTAACTACAGGCTTGGAACCTATGGAGTATTCGGTGCAACTAAAGAAGGAGTTGGTAGCCCGCGTTGTGGATTTTACCATCATTGCAGGACATCTATATAAGATGGGAGCAAATGAAGTGATGTGCCAGTACGTCCTGGAGAATGAATGGCATGATATCTTGGCAGAAGCCCACGATGGGGTGGCAGGAGGTCACTACGCAGGGAAAGAAATGGCGCAGAAGATCTTGAGAGTTGCAATCGACACAACTCAGGCTGAGCTCCGTGCTCTACAGCTGAAGATAGACACGCTACAAACCAATGTGACTCAGGTACGACCGCTCTCGGCAACCAGCAGTGTAGCACTAGCTGCAGCAAAAAGCCGCCTTTGTTCCTTACCTGGCGCAGCCCTTATGATTAGTCCACCCGACTTGGGAATGCAAGTCCAGGCTGATGTAGAAGTACAACTAGATTTAGCCAGGCTGCCACATGAGGCATTGCAGGTTCTCCACACCTCCTTGTTTCAGGAAATTCACCATCGAGACCAACAAGTGCACCAACATCTTGGTGTGGCTGAGCAGACAATCGCAGAAAAGAACATTGAAGTGTCCTTCGCCACCGCACAACAAACGGAGTTGGAACACTTAATTTACAGACTCTGCGCATACGTTATAGAATAAATCCCAGCCATAGCCACCCCCTAGGCTAAGATTGAGGGGTTGGTCACAGCATTGAAGGCCTCCAGGACGGAAGTTCAAGTGGTCAAAACACAAATGGAGCAGCAAATCGTAGATTTTCATCCTAAGTTGCAATCTAAAACACCTCCGAAGGTATGGGCCCAGCGAACTATGCTAGTTACCGCGGCTATAAACGTCATTACAAGGAAAATCGCTCAGGGCGCCCAATTACTGGAAACTGCCATGCAGCTATGGACCAAGGTCCAGCGCGCCCCGATCCTGTGAGAAATAAACCAGGACCTGTGGGATAAGGAAGAAGCGTTCGAGAAGTTAGAAGCCACCATGCCCACTTTGGTTCCTATTCAGCGCTTGACACGGCTGCGAACTAGCCATGCCCTCCAAAATGATATCGATGAACTCCAGCATAAGAAGAAAGTTTTCGGTGACCGCCTGAAGCATTGGGCTATCGAAGCCCTCAAGCTCTCGTAGGATGTTGATGTTGTTGTTAGGTAGCTAAACCAGACTCTAGAGAGCGTCACCGTGGCCTCACCGCTGCGACGGAAGGCCGTACTTCGTAGAAGTTGGTAGACATTGCGCAAAATGCTGCTGCTCAGAATGAAGGTGTGCTGCCCCCATTGGCCGAAGCAATCATACTGCTACAGGCACAGGTGGAGACCCCACCATCACAGTGACTCGGGACGAGTCACAAGATTATGTTGGGGGACTGTTGGAACAGGGTCTCCTAAAGCTGCGAGTTTTGTCCATTTTTGTATATTTTTGGTATTATTTAGTCTAACGTAAGGGTTTTGGGGTGGGTCAAAGCCCCAAATGCATTGTAATGGGTCAAGGGTAGACCAAGAGTCCGAAAACCACAGTTTGCGGACCATTGGATGCGTAGGCTAAATCGATATAAATAGATGAACCTTTTTTAGTCTTAAAGTAGAAGAGAATTGAGATTGATGCTAAGCACGAATTGTTAGATTTGTTGTCGGGTTGTTAGGGTAAGGACTCCTGCTGGTTGTGTGCGCAGAGAGCCTTAGTCCTGCTATGTGCGGACCCTGCTGGCTGTGTCGCGGGTGGTATTTTGGGATTGTAAGTGGATTTTGATATTAATATATATGTGAAGTACTGTTGGACATCTAATGCTATCTGGATCTGCTTTTTTATGATTGATTTGAACTCGGGTTATATGATTAAGTTGCGAAAGTGTCTGTTTAATTACTACAAACTGTGAAAGTATCTATGTTTTTGGTATATGTATCTGTGATCTATTAATTACTGCAATTATAGTGTTTAGTGTTGATAATTGGTATTACACACATGGATGTGGAGGAATTTATTCAATCTATGCATGATAATATCTATGTAAGCCTGCGATTAGATATTTTTAAGTACGAACTCGATAAGCTGGGAACACAGACCTGCTTGACTTACCTACTCTCTCTCAGGGTGCGGAAACTTGGTTCCAACACCCTCCCTTACTGCTTCGGGTGAGACTTTGGCCTAAGCAAGCAAGTCACTGCCGAAAGGGCCAGTAGTATAGGGGTTTGTTGGCAAACCTTAACCTCCAAACCTGGGTCAGGACCCCTCGAGCCACAATACATGTGGACGATGAATTTTTCCAATCGATCTTTGATGTTTCCATCACCAAGGCACCTATTTCTCCAGGTGAATTCTCCATTTCTTGGCTTGATGTCTATGAAATTATGGTCGACCATAACATTTTCCAGTTTTTTTTTGCATGGATCAAGGAGATAAAAGTCGTGCCTTTTTTCTTTGTGATTCACTACCAAATTGAGATCACCTACATGTATCGTGGAATGACTACCTTTTGAATCTAACTTAAGATCCAAGGAGTTATAGCATTGCTCCCTATCCCTGTAGGGGATCGGCCCATAGATATTGTAGATTGTGAAATACTTTCAATTTTATTTTTCTTGAAATTAGTATTTACCTAATGCTACTCTCGATGTGTATTTTGTATATTATGATTGTATGGTTCCATATAGTGCATTTACATCCATATGCACCTCTAACATTGATCATTGATGAGTCCTTGAATTACAAAAAGAATGTTACAACTCCCAGGGCTACCAGCTTCAATTTATAAATCCAGAGTTCATACAAACTTATGAGGTGACAGTGTTGTATGCAAAATAAGCAAGATTTCTACCTAAGCTACTTTGAAGCAATGGATTGAATTGAAATGTGCAGAGGCCATTTTAAAAAATTCCATAGAAATCAAACTATTGAACTTAAATTTGCAAGAAAAGGAAACAATTGAATAATTACTTGTCCTACAGAATCAAGAAAACAATAATATATTTGCATGGAAAGAAAGGCTGGAAAATAAACCCTAATATATTTTGCTGAAGATAAACAATAGGAAAGTAAACACTAGCTAGTTTGAATAAAATCAGTGACTCTAATCTATCTTGCAAGAAATAAAACATACACTACTTCAATCAAGGTAAAATCTATTCTATTTGAAAAAACCATCAAATTCTCAAAAGAAATCAATGTAAACCATTTCTGTGCTACTCAACTCATAACCAAAACAGTAAACCCTAACTGCAGATTTAAAACTACAATGATGAAAATATGATGTGCAAAGGGTTTTTGGTCTCTTCAAGTTGGATTCCAAGGCTTAGGGGATGTTATAGGGTGATGAAAAGAAAAATATAGACTTAAGAGGCAATTCTCATCGACTTATGATCGATTATGTGAAGTGTTATAGAATTGATACATGACTACTACATGATGCTACACGATGACTTGTATTGCTACAGGATTTCATCTGAGAGTGATATAGGGATTCTAAAAGAATTGTGAAGGTGGGAGAAGGTAGTAAGAGGTTGTGGAAGAATGTAAAGGACCTTTCCAAGCTTATATCTACTCAATAGCCCATCTTGCACAAGGGGAAAGGTAAAACTAATGGTCTCTTGTAGCTCTATAATGTAATTTTCTATGCGCAGAAAGTGTGGAGGAACAAATGAAAATGGAAAGAATGGTTTTGAAGGATATGGTGTTGGTGATGGAAAATTATGTTATTCTTCCTTTTGAACCAATGGATCTCACTTGCACACAAAGTTATTACTCAACTAGCAAATACATAATGACTAAAGGAGTGCTAAAATACTAATTGGAAAAAACCAAAATGCATAGGAAAGGATAAGTTGAATTTAAACTAGGATATAACTATTGCATAAAAGAAATAATATATTTTTTTGCCTGTCTAAACAGGGCATACAACCAAGCTTCTCAATAGGGCTAATTGATCAACTTGCAGAGACAAACTTTTCATATGAACATATTTGAAAAAAGGAGATACAACTAGGCTAAGTGAAAAAAAAATGCATAACATAAATTTACAAGAGAGGGGCTAGAGTGCTTGGGTTGGGCCCTAACCCAAGGAAACTTATCTTCCTTAAAAAAAATCTGACTGGAGGCAGAAATATATCTTTTATTTATCTCAAAAAAAAATCAAATACATCACATGAAAATGGAAATAACAAGTAGCAAGCTCTAGCTCCTAAGTGTCACTATATTCCTCTAAAATTTTGAATCGTACTTAGATGCTAAGCCCCTTTATTTATATAAAAATGAGTGAGGGGAAGCCTCCTTGAAGGGAGGATTTCTTCCCTCCAAAACTCCAATGAAAGTGGATATGGTCTCTTGAGATTCTCGTAGTCAATTAGGGCTAGTAACTGCCCATAAGCCAGTCAAGTTGTTGATGAGGTGATGGGAGGAACATGTCTCTTAAACCTTCTCTTTCTAGTCTCCAACGTACTACTGCACAAGAAGTGATCATTTTCCTACACATTTAATGCATTATGCTACAATATATGAAAAATACTACTTAATATTCTTAGTGAACACATTATAACTAAAAAATATGTCATCAAATGCAAAGACGGGTAAATAGGTGTTGAATGATAGTCAAATGGGCCTTGAATTGTACCTATTTGGGAGGCCCATCATACCCCCCTATTGAAAGTGTTGCTCACCTTTTGATTTAACTCCTTCCATTTCCTTTTGGATGGCGCTCTTCTCTTGGGTGGGTTCCCTGTAGTTATTCTTTTCCCGGACCTTGAGGGTAGACTTGACAAGCTTAAGTTCTTAATCCCAAACAAAGCTTGGAAAACCATTTATTTTTGTGTGTTAGGCTTGTTCAACTAGCTACTACACATCCTTCTTCTTGGACCAAAGAGGATTGTAACAGAAAGGGAGAGGACCAAATTTTCATTTTTCTTCAAAGGCTATTATTATAGGCTTGTGATCTGATATTGTTGTAGATAGAATTTTTTAGGACATTGAGGTAGAGCCAGCTATAAGATCCATTTGGACGATGAATTTTTCCAATCGTTATTTGATGTTTCCATGACCAAGGTGCCCATTTCTCTAGGTGAATTTTCCATTTTTTGGCTTGATGTCTATGAAATTATGGTCGACCATAACATTTTCCAGTTTGTCTCTGCATGGATCAGGGAGATAGAGGTCACCTCTTTTTTCTTCGTGATTCATTACCAAATTGAGATTGCCTGCATGTATGGTGGAATGACTACCTTTTGAATCTAACTTAAGAGCCAAGGAGTTATAACATTGCTCAATGTCCCTCTAGTGGACTGGCCCATAGATATTGTAGATTGTGAAATCCTTTCCATTTTCTTTATTCTTGAAATCAAATTTACCTAATTCTACTCTAAGTGTATTTTGTATATTTATGATTGTATGATTCCATATCGTACATATACCTCTAGATGTGCCTCTAACATTGATCGTTGATGAGTCTTAGTATTACAGCAAGAATGTGTCAACTCCCAGGGTTGCCAGCTTTAATTTATCAATCTCGAGTTCATACAAACTTAAGAGGTGACAGTATTATATCCATAATAAGCAATATTTCTACCTAAGCTGCTTTGAAGAAATAGATTGAACTAAAATGTGCAGAGACCATTTTGCAAAATTCTAGAAAAGGAAAACTACTTAACTTAACTTTGCAATAAAATGAAACAATTGAAGCATTACTTTTCCTACTGCATCAACAAAACACTAATCAATTTGCATGGAAAGAAAGGCTAGAAAAAAATTCCTAATCTATTTTATAGAAGATAAATGACAAGAAAGTAAACCCTAGCAAGTTTGCATAAAAGTACTGACTCTAATATATCTTGCAAGAAATCAAAATACACTACTGTTGTTACACCATTTTTTAGTCATCTAACCTATTATCATTAGATGGACCCAAGTACATCATGTAAGACCAATTTTACTCCAAGTAAAATTTCTTCACTATGAAAATAACTTAGTAAATCACCTTTATTAAGTTGTTTATGGTCTAAACAGGAAACCCCATAAGGAAATATTAAATAAATATACTTTTGTTTGATTTTCCTCAAGAAATAATTAGTTAAACAATAGTTTAATTAATATTTCTGGTTATATTTAACCCAAAACAAAGAAATTAATTAGATAAATCATTATTTATCTTATTATTTTCTAAATAATAATTGTTTTTTAAATAATATTCTTTGTTAAATATGACTAATTCACCCTTAAATAATTAAATAAATCATTATTTATTTGATTATTACTCAACCATATCCTTAAAATGATAAATAAATCATTTATTTATTTATTATTACTCAAGCACATCCTTAAAATGATAAATAAATCATTTATTTATTTATTATTTACAAATAAGGGGATTTGATTCAAGTCAAATTCCTTTTCCCTCCAACAAATATAATAAAATATTCCATAAAAGTTGGATCTAGATTTGGTTAATAATATTTTAATTATGCACCAATCTCTAGACTAACTCAATATTTTGTTATAAATAGAAGGGTTTTCCCATTCATTTGTCACCTTTTGTTGCCTAAAGATTACTCTGGATCTCAACACTTGGTCTGGTTATTGATCCAGAATCATAGCCATACTTTTCCATTTTTGTCTGGGTTTTCTACACCATCAAGAGAGAGAAGTTCTAAATCTGAAGTGCTGAGGACTCATAAGAATCCATCCTATTGAAGAGAACAGGGAACGCCCTCTTATGTTTTCCTCCCAGGTGCCATTAATAAAATTATTCATTGGATATAATCTTGTCTTGTCTATTGGATCTATGGAGTAAATCTTATTTTTCTACTGTTTAATGTCTTCTAATGCATAGATCTAGATTTTTGCAGCATTTGTCTTGATCATCTAATTGCAGATCTGAAGATATTAGCAGTTATTTCTGCTGTTAGGGCTATAAGTTATGCGTAGCTAAGGTGGTATTTTTTTGTACACTTCGAATAAAGATTCATGCTAACAACTGGCGACTCCACACGGGTTTACCATTACGACCACTGTCTTTTTTCTGATCCTTGCATATCCAACTACTTCAGACCCTAGGATTTCTCTTTAGCCCCTTTTTTTGCTTATTCTTGATGTTTTTTTTAATCCATAAAACCTAAAACGATAAAAATTCTAACTTCTGTGTGTTTTAGGACCCATTGCGTAGGTGAACGACATCAGCCGTAGCTAAGACGACAAATTTTTCTAAAACCTGCCGCCAAGAGTGCCGCAAGCGTGGGTCACACTTTTCTGCCCAAAACCTATGACCTAGACCTCCAGGGGGCACTTTACTGCCCAAAAAGTGCGACCTCTGCTGAAAACAGGCCAAAAATTGCGACCTGGACTTTCTGCAGGGATTTTCTGAAAGTTTTTTGGGTTTTGTTGAGCCTCTGTTCAGGGTTATCTGGCCTCCATATCCACCCATTTTGGACCTGTACTTGTTCTGTTTCACTCAAATAAGTGGGAACCTAGCCCCCTAGGGCTTCAGTACCCTCCACTTTTTGTGGAAGAGTGTTTGATGTTGTAGGTTGTCTGAAATTTCAGAGTCTTCAGCCATTTTTTCAGATCTGATACCTCATTTTCAGATCCACTTCAGATCGGCGTGTTATCCATCAAAATATTCCCATTTAGCTTTGTTTGGGTTTTCCATTAGGGGGCACTCTGCTTCCCTCCTGGAGATAGCCCTTCGCCACCTCTTTTTACAACAATTTTCCTCTGATTTGTTGTTGTTTTCTGCACCACTTTCGAGCAGACTTTTTCTTTGAGATCTCTGTCCCTCTTGCAAGATCTATTAGCCTATTTTAGTGTGTTTAGATTAGTTTTTTACTCACCTATAGACTAATTGTTGAGAGGCCCACCTTCTTGGGTTTAGATTATTGCATGATTAGCTATTTATTTTCTGTTTTGCAGGTCTATATACTGTCATTTGCAGGGTTATTTACAGCTCTACAAGAGCACTTTTTATTTTTTCTCTACAAATGTCTGGGTCTAAAAATTAAAATTTACACACACACCCTAAGAAAAAAAGGGCTTAGTTAACACCGCCAAGCAAAGACTCTAAAACATTGAAATCAATTGATCTTGCAGCTCTCTGCCCTTGTTTCGACATTGTAATCAGTTGATCTTGCACCTCCCTGCCCTTATCGGTCTCTTTTTCCTTGGTGTCGTGTGTGTGTCGTCATTGCTCAACCACCCATGGGCTCTAATTTTCCTCCAGGGGGGACTAGCACCTCCTACATGTATTCCCCTCTTGGTAGCATGTATTCAAGGTACAACATGCCTCCTCTCTTTGCCCAACCTCCTATTTACCAAACTGTTACCCAACCTTGTTTGTATAGTACCCCCGCTAACCAGATTTTCATGATGAAATCTGATCAACCTTCAACAGTAGACATTAATCTTCAAATTCGGTCCCGTCAGTACAACAAGCCTCCCGCTACGTCTATCCCTGAGCTGCCTCCTTTGGTCTCTACAGAGCCTCTTTCGACACCTAATGGCCCCTTGAAGATCCATCAGCCTAGGGCGGAGGTTCACACCAAGATCCCTAAGGGTCCACTATGCCGAAATGCTACTTCTGGCAAATCCACCCATTCGTATAGCATAGTCGATGATTTGGCACAATCCCCTGCCGCCATTTCAAATCTGGAACTCCTCCAGTCGTTACCTTCACAACAAAAAGCTATTTTGTCTGTCGTGGGCACTGTAGACCCTTCTGATGATCAATTTATTATCTTTGGTGTTGATTGGTCAGAACATCCTCCTCTCCCTACTTCTTTCACTTTCCAAATCCCTGTCAAGATCCAGAATGCCAATGTTTCTCAGTGCATTATTGATGAGGGGGCATCCACCTGTGTGATGTCTGCTTTGTTTTGGAAACAACTCAGATCTCCTGAGTTGGCTCCTTCCATGATCACTCTCCGAGTGTGGGATGGCCATGCCTCCAAGCCCATCGGCTTATTCTGCAATTGTCCTATCACTCTTGCAAGAAAGACGGTTTGCGTTGATGTAGAATTCATAGACACCCCCTTGGATTACAACATTCTATTGGGTCGTAGCTACACTTATGCGATGTCTGTTGTCCCTTCTGCGGTTCACCGTTAGATTTTCTTCCCCCATAACAGAAATATAGTCACCATTGACCAGTTTACGTATTACGAGCCGAAGTCTCAGACCTCCCCTGAGTCCACTATCTCTGTGGTGGCCAACAAGAAAATCGTTGACCCTTTGACCAGTGTCTCACCTGGCGTCTACAAGGACTCCTCCTTGCTTGGTACATTCATTGGTCTTCCTCCTCCTATCTCTGATCCCAGCTCATCAAATGTTTTCATTATGCAATCGTCTCGGGCTTCTCTCAAGAGGCCGCCTCGGCTAGTCAGCAGCACCCTCGCCCTCCGCAGCCATATCCTAGCCCTTCGATGCAGCCACTTGGACCTCCTCCTCCTGGCCCATAAGCTGGTACTCATGAGCCTATTTATCCTCCCAGGTCGTTTCCTCCAGGCCTTAACCATTTAGGAGTTGTCCCACCCGGCCATTACCCCTCCAGATAGATACCGTTCCTAGTCCCTCCACCAGGCATCTATACAGCACCTGTCATGGCCACCCTCTCTCTTCCTAACTTGACCATTGGGCTCCCGGTTTGGTACCTTGATCCTCCAACCTCCACCCCGCCATGTCAACCTAAACCTTATCTTTCTTTGACCCCGGTTCAACCAGTCCCCCTGACTTCTCCCATTGTCACAGTGCCTCCTGTTGCGACCGCTTCAGGTAAGAAGGGAAAAGCTCGCAAAAGGGCCTCAAAGAAAAAAGTGGCCCCAACTGACCCTGCACCTCCTTCTCCTCCAAAGCCCTGCACTTTGTGTGATGTCATCGGTCATGCCACCCATACTTGTCCCGAGTTGCCCCGCATCAAGCCCATGGTTAATGTCACGTTCCCTAAGTCGACGATCCCCGAAACCTTTGCTTCTTCATCGATCGATACCAAGAAAAACAAGACTATTCAAACCAAACACCCTTGTGCTTTGTGTGGTCTCCATGGCCATTAATCTCATCATTTTCCCCGCCTTACGCATTACCGTGCCTCTTTAGAGGTAGTTTGGGAATACAAGATTGAAAAGAACCAATCCGGTTCTCCTGTACTTGCACAGTATGCCGCAGGCCAGGCCGAGGATTTACTCTCTCCTATTGACATTCACCCCCTGATGTCAACATGATGGAGCATGTGGCCACCATCCTCTACCTTTCATCATCCTTGAGACCCTCGACAAAAGTTCCCTCTGAATCTTCTCCTGTTGTTTCGCTTGACCCCCTTTCAGCAAACACCCCGAGCTCAACATCAATAGATCCTTTATTTGCTTGTTCTTACATCATCTCCCATGATGATGCACATGTGGGTTTTTCTTCTCGTGGTGGTGAGTCAGGTAGCCTCGCCGCATCATGTGGTCCCCCTTCCTCCTATCTTTCCACCTCCTGTTGTGACAACGACATCATGGAAGCTACGTCCACCCCTGACTTCATCTTTCTTGCCCATAAATAGGATGCCATCATCCATACCTTTGGTGACTTATGCAGCCTGAGCTCAAGCTACGCCTCCAGTAGCTCCCACACTTCCCCTCACCGGCGGCATGTGGGAAGTAGACATCCTACCCAGATCGCCCCCTTTCGCAGAGTGCATTCGATTTCTATTATGCGCTCAGGTTTCCAGCATTGTTCTTTCTCCTCCCATTTATTGTCTTGTGGCACCTTCCATAGGGACCCCTGTCAATACCTTATATCGGTTTTGTCGATGGTGCAAGTCACTACTCCCAGAATTTAGCCTCGGCAGGAGGGGCCATATTTACCCCATTGCAGGCGCTTGTTCTTTCAAACGGTGTAAGCATTGGTACTGCTACCAATAATCAGGCCGATTATGATGCAGTACGAGGTTTATTATCCAATGCCCTTTCACATCGCATCCTCCATATTTATGTTCATTCATATTCCTTTCTTCTTGTCATGCAATTGAATGGTGTCTATCGTGTGCATAATCCTATCCTTTTGAGAAGATATTTACAAGTGAAGTTGTTGATGCGTGAATTTGAAATCATTACTTTTAGTCATGTACTTAGAGCACAAAATCACTATGTAGATAGCATTGCAAACCATATTCTAGATTGGAATTTAACACACACATTTAACACAAGACAATAACATAAAAATATCAAAACGATGCATATCCATAGTATGTGTTGTACAAAATGTTTTAGATTTCATCAACTCTGAGACATATGACAGGCCCATAGCATGTTACCAAAAACTCAAAAATGGGGGCACCACATGCCCCTACACACTAATCACTATCTGGAGGATCTCGAGCCAATGGCTCTACCCCTGCAGCTCGTAGATCACGAACACTCTATCTGGCCATCGCCATGCATCGCATGACCCCTCGCCATTCCGAGGGTAAACCAATACATGGCTCTATGTACTGTTCATCTAATTCTTACCATCCATGCTCCAAAACACCAGTCAAAAGCCTCTCACATCTATGACGGATTTCGTCCACAAGGGCTGTTGCATCCTCATTTTTTTGTGCCCTTGGTCCACTAAATCCTGCGGCCCCTGATATTGCAGGGTGCCCCATGTACCTGGTCGGTTTTACTGGTGTTGTATTTTCATCCCAAAAGTAAAATAATTAGTACTACATACAATATTCTAAAAAATTTACATGCACGTAAAAGATCAGCAATGTGGCACTTACCATCCGGTCCCCATATATGACCAAGTGGAAGTGGCAGATCCGGGTCCCCACAATAACTCATCCCACTATAGGGATAGTCGTCTATATACAGCGGCATCTGATCCCAATGAACAAAGAAATCAGGATGAAACACTCATCCAACTGCTCCACCTCGTCCTTGACATAGTATTCACCCCCACCGGTGCATCCTAGGCTCTCTCGAGCCCCCATCTGGGTGATGTATGCGAGGTCAAAGTGTTGAGATCTTCTCAAAGAAAAAAGAGAACAAAACTATACCATATGCATAGTCATGGTTCACTTGTTGCTTACACAGCGACAACTTTCATTTCAACGATGACAGCATCATCTGGGCCCACTCATAGTAGGTCCCACTCAAAACACTCTCCACCAACATCATCTGTCCCCCCGTAATATTATGGAGTGCCTGGTTCCCCAGGATCTGCAACACTGCTGCGACCACAGCACTGGTCTCTAACCTATCCAAATCCCCGATGGGTATCCGATTCCCCTTGAATTGGAGATCTGGACGACAATGGTGCTCTACAAACTCTATGATATTCCACCCACACGGTAATACTGGCTAAGTATTCCCTACCATCCCAAGTGGTGGGAGACCAGTCAGGAAATATATATCGTGAACCATCAACTCAATCCGGTGCCCCTGCACTATAAAGACCTCATGGTCCAGGTCCCAGTAAATGACAATCCGGGCCAATAAGGGCTCCCCAGCTCTCATCAAAGGGTTCTCCACAAACTTCAAAACCCAAAACATGGCCAAAGCACTGCGTACACCCTGATCCTCTCGGATCTCCGAACGCAATGTGCCCAGGTCTCTCTCTCTCCAGTTGATCCGTAATTCTACCATACCTGCACAAAACCATCATATCAATCAGTATACAGATAGGAAAGAATGTTTCTCATCAAAAAACCCTAGTGCTCAGCCAAAAAATAGCACTGAAACACCCCTCCCGGACAGGTCGCACTTTTCAGGCCCAAACCTAGGACAGGTCGCACTTATCTGGCCAAAACCTGCTACCCAAGCCGCAGTTTTTGAACCAAAAACTGTGACCCGACCGTGAGGAGGAGTAGAGGGCTTTTACTGAGCATTAGGGACCTAATCTAAACTTTTAATCCACTGAAAAGAAAGATTAGGGTTAGGCCTCTTACCTACAATAAACAACTCCTAATTCGCCGCAAGATTTAGGGCCTTCTCTCCTCTCCACATTCACCACAGCTCCACATGCAAATGAATGAATTTGGAGGGAAAATGCCTTATTAAAATAGAAACCCCTGTTTCTTCTTTCGCTTGTCGTGATCCAACCGTAGCTTCGTTTACCAAATATTCTGCACCGTTGGAAAGCTCTCACTGAGCCCTCAAATGGGTATCTGTTAGTTTTTAGTGATTTGATACTTCACCGAGACACATTTTCCCAAGAAGCACCACTTCACCCTTCCACAAAAATCTAATTTCTTCACTTGCAACACTTGTACCAGGGGCACCATGTTGCCTCCATATTTTTTGATGCTCATGTCGACTTTCTTCATGAGTCACCATCTGGTACTCATGCTTTATTGGTCCCCATCGGCCCCTTTTCATATGTGGCAACACCATCGAGTCACCCTTGTTTTCAGCATCTGAGTTGAGTCATCGTTGTTAGTATGAATTCTTCGTCGAAGTGTACGAAAAAGAACCACTTTAGCTACGCATAACGAATAGCCCTAACAACAATAATGGCTGCAAAACATCTTCAGATCTGCAATTAGTAGTTAAAGTGCTGCAACAAACAGATCTATAAATGGAAAGACATTAAGCAGTAAAGTAAAGAGTTTTCTCCATGCATCCAACAGACAAGACAAGAACACAATTTTGAATGAATTTTTATATTACAGGGCACCTGGGAGGAAACAAGAAGGTGTATCCGGATCTCCTCAATGGGATGGGTTCTTTGTAGTCCTCAGCACTTCAGATCTAAGCTTTCTCTCTCTTGTAGATGTAGAAAACCCAATGCAGAAAGTAGAGCTCAATGGGAGCAAAATGGTAGAAATGAGACCAAGTGTATAGATCCGGAGTGATCTAATAGGCAACAAAAGGTGAAGAATGATGGGGAAAACCCTCCTATTTATAACAAAATATTGGGTCATTCTAGATCTTGGTGCATGATTAAAATAATGTTAACCAAATCTAGATCCACCTCTATGGAATATTTTATTATTATTTGTTGGAGGGAAAGGGTGTTTGACTAGGGTCAAATCCCTTGATTAGTGAAAAATAAATAAATAAATGATTTATTTATCTTTTTAAGGAAGTGGTTGGGATATAATCAAATAAATAATGATTTAGTTGATTAATGGTGGTTGATTTGGTCATGTTTAACAAGGAATATTATTTAAATAATTATTCCTAGAAAATAATAAGATAACTACGGGTTTATCTCATTAATTTCTTTGTTTTTGGGTTAAACATGACTGGGAATAATAATTAAATTATGGTTTAATTAATTATTCCTTTTGGGGTTTCCTAATTAACATAGTGAAAACAGTTTTACTTGGGGTAAAACTGGTCTTACATGGTGTACTTGGGTCCATCTAATGATGAAGAGTTAGATGACCAAAAAATGGTGTAACAGATTGCCCCCCAGCGTGCGAGTGTCAGGAGCAAATCGTATGACCGAAGTACGTTGTAAGAAGACAATCACTAGACAACAAAAGGGTATGTCGGAGAGAGAAATATGAGGTAGATAGTGTGCTGAAGGACTAGACCCTGAGGAGACGAGACTCGCAGGTGCAACAAGTCTCTGTTATGAGAGGGTACCTGTGCTGAAGGCGGCGGGGGAGGCATACCTATGCCCGCCGTGACAAAGTACAAAAGAATAGTGTGTCCGGTGAACAAGGGACCGAACCATAGAGTACAGCTGGCATAATCAAGAGCCAGATAAAAATACAATGAAGAGTCTCACATACATGCTGTGCCTGGGATAACAGCCAGGACTAGTACAATATCATCCGAGTACATGAGATAAATACAACCCAAATGCCCCCTGTAAATGGGGAAGGGCTCACAAAATCTGACTGATACATGCAAATCATAGAGGTGCTGCAAGTGGCTAAGGCCAACATCATCAAAATCTGGAGCGGCATCAAAGGCTGCAATGAAGAGGTCATCAGGGCATGTGGGGGGCTACCTGCAGGGCCACCCCCTCATGAGGGCTGAGACATCTCACACATGCCCGGGAATCATCAAGAGCTGCTGCTGGGTCACTGGAATGTCCAGTATACGAATCTCGATCATGCTGAAAGGAGCTGGAGAAGCAATCAAGTCAAAGGGAGGTGAGAAATCCCCCTGCCTGATCCGAGGCACCGAACAAAAGTGGAAGCTGGAACCAAGGTACACCGCCCTCTAGACCTTGCTTCTGGAATAAATGTGCCGATGTCGACAGAAGGAGGTCCGCCGTAGGTGAGGCAATGAGAGATCCTCAACTAAGGCACGAGAGAAAAACAATAGAGCGACGGACAGACTGACACTAATGATGATGGTGGAAATGGGAAGGATGGAGTGGCGAATGGACAACTTCCCTTGTTAGAGCATAAAGGGCATGAATGACATGGCAACGACTGACACAATATCGAAGGGGACAGGGGACAGTGGGGCTGAAGGTCATGAGATGTGACACAAGAGAGGAACCAAGCAAAAAGAATGGAGGGCTATAGTAGGGTGTAAAAGGATGCGGGATAGACTCCATGAATGCAATGATGACTCAACTCGGATGCTCTAAGCAAGGGCGACTAGATAATGTTGCCACACAGTAAAGGCCCCAATGGGGGGTCATAGAAACATGAGTACAAGGTGGGCACTCATGACGAAAATCAACACGAACATGGACAAGTAAGGGGGCGATGTGGTGCCCCAAGTACAAGTGTCGTAAGTGAGGAAATTTGATTTTAAGGAGTGGTGAAGTGACCCTTCGTGGAAAAAATGTGTCCGGGTGAAGTATCAAATCACCAAAAACTAAGTAAAACCCATTTGAGAGCTCGGTGAGATTTATCCAACGGTGCTGACGGTTCGGCGAACGGGGCTACGGTGTGGTCGCAGCAGTCGAAAGAAGAAACAGGGGTTCTCTTTTAATGAGGCGGTTTTCCCTCCAAAATCATTCATTTGCTATTGTTGCTGTGGTGAATGTGGAGAGGAGAGAAGTCCCTAAATCTTGCGGCGAACGTAGCGGACAAACCAACCGTTGGATTCGAGATCTGTCAGTTGGAGGTAAGAGGCCTAACCTTGCTCTTGCATTTTGATGGGTTAGATTTGCAGTTTAGGGCCCAACACCCCAGAAACAGCCCCTCCCTCCTCTCTACGGCCGGGTCGCACTTTTTGGGGCAAAAAGTGCGACCCAGGATGCAGGTTTGAGGGCAAAAAGTGCGACCTGGTCCAGAAATGGGCAGAAAAATGCGACCTGGGAGGGGAGGGGGGCTTGGTGCTGTTTGATGGCTGGGAGTTGGGTTTTTGTGTGTGGTGATGGTTTGCCCGATCTGTACCCTGACAAAAAGAATGTGTTTGTGCAGGTATGGCAGAGTTACGAGTCAACTGGAGAGAGAGGGATCTGGGAACACTTCGGGCAGAGATCAAGGCGGATCAGGGCGTCCGTCGTGTATTGGCCAGATTTGGGGTTCTCAAGTTTGTGGAGAACCCGTTGATGAGAGCAGGGGAATCATTACTGGCCCGGATTATCAGTTACTGGGATCCAGATCGGGAGATCTTTGTAGTGCAGGGGCACAGGATCGAACTGACGGTCCAGGATGTGTATTTCCTGACCGGCCTCCCACCATTGGGGATAGTGGGAGACACGCAGCCAGTGTTGCCGCGGGGGCGGCATATCATGGAGTTTGTGGAACGCCATTGTCGACCGGGTTTCCAAGTCAAGGGGACTCGGATATCGATCGGGGATCTAGAGAGGCTAGAAACCCGTGCGGTGGCCGCAGCTGTGCTGCGAATCCTGGGCACCCAGGCGTTCCATCACATCACCGGTGGGCAGATGATGATAGTGGAGAGTGTGTTGAGTGGGACCTACTTTGGGTGGGCCCAAATGATGTTGGTGTCGCTAAAGCGACAGTTGTCGCTATGCAGGCGGCGGGTGAATCATGATTGCTCATATGGGACTTTGTTGTGCGCCTTCTTCTTTGAGAAGATCCCGACCTTGAGGCCTCGTGTGCATCTTCCAGATGGGGGCCCGAGAGAGCCCAGGATGCGTCGTTGGGGACGACTACTCTGCCAAGGAGGAGGAGGGGCGGTCGGGCGAACATTTCGACCGGAGTTCTTTGCCCATTGGGATCAGATGCCGTTGTACATAGACGACTACCCTTATAGTGGGATGAGCTATTGTGGGGATCCGGATCTGCCACTTCCGGCTGGGCGAGTTTGGGGGCCCGATGGTAAGTGACAAATTGCTATTCTTGTATGGGCATTTTTAAAGTTTTTGAATAGTAAATACTGATACTGATTCAGGGACTTTTGGTATGCAGATATAGCACCGGTAAAACCGGCCGGATATATGGGACGACCGGCAGCATCTGGAGCTACGGGTCCGAGTGGATCGAGAGCAGCGCAAAATGATGGTGCAGCCGCCCTACTGGAGGACATCCGCCGTAGATGTGAGCAGCTGTTGACCGGAGTATCAGAGCGCGGGTGGCAGGATTTAGACGACCAGTACATAGAGCCATGTGTTGGTCTCCCCTCGGAGTGGCGAGGTATCATGCGGTGCATGGCGATGGCCGGTCAAACTATGCGGGATCTACATGCTGCAGGGGCAGAGCCATTGGCCCGGGAGCCTCCAGATAGTGATTAGGGGCATATGGTACCCCTTCTGATGTATGTAGGGGCAGGTGGTGCCCCCTAGAATGTATGGAGGGGCATATGGTGCCCCCAGTTTTTGTTTGTAACATGCTATGGGCATGTCGTATGTATATGTATGGGGGGGCGTATGGTGCCCCAAGTTTTTTGTTTGTAACATGCTATGGGCATGTCGTATGTATATGTATGGGGGGGCGTATGGTGCCCCCAGTTTTTGGAACATGCTATGGGCATGTCATGTGTATCAGAGTAGATGGAATCATCAATATATGGTTTGCGACACATATTATGGATATGCATCGTCTTTGGATGGTTGATTTAATGTTATTGTCTTGTATGAATTGTGTGTGATAAATGCCAATCTAGAACATGGTTTGCAATACTATCTACGTAGTGATTCTGGTCTCGGGGTACATGGTTGAAAGTTATGGTGTCAAACGCACGTATTAAGACTTTTACTCGTAAATAGCGTCTAAACAGCACAGGGTTATGCACACGATAAACACCATTTAGTTGCATGACAAGAAGCAAGGAATCCAAACGAACGTGCAGATGGCGAATGCGATGCAACAAAGCATCAGCTAGTAGGCCACGCACCGCATCGTATTCGGCCTGATTGTTGGTGGCAGAACCAATGCATACCCCGTTAGACAGAACGAGGTCATGCAAGGGGGTGAAGATGGCCCACCCTGCCGAGGCAAGATTTCTGGAGTAGCGACTTGCACCATCGGCGTAACCGATAAAGGATGTGGACGGGGGGATGCGCAAGGTGGTGTGACAAGACAATACATGAGGGGATGAAAGGAAATGACGGCAGCGTGAGGGGACAGAAGTCATCAAGCAGTAATGGCGGGGGGAAAGGGCAGGATGAGCAAAACTCAAACAAGGTGATGTATGAGAACTATCGGCAACATGGCGAGGACTCGGGCTGCAAAGGTCAACAGAGACATAAGTGGAGTGATCTCGAGTATCAAGGGACACAACGGGGGAGGCGGCAGATGGGCTAGGCTCCAAGTGTCGTGCAGAGGAGGATAGGTAAAGAATGGTGACTGTAGACTCCGTCATCTGGACATCAGGGGGGGGGATGTGGATGGGAGCGGGGGGATCCTCAGGCTGGTCTGCAGCATACTGCGCGAGAATGGGAGAGGCGGATTGATTTTGTTCAACCTCATACTCGCGGATCACCTCAAGGGAGGCACGGTAATGCGTCGGGTGAGGACAATGATGGGAGTAGTGGCCATGGACACTGCACAAAGCACAAGGCTTGTTGGTGCGGAGAGTCTTGGGGTTCTTGGAGACGGTCGAAGCAGGAGTGGTAGTTTCAGGGACCGTAGTGTCGGGGAACGCGACTTTTACCATGGGGCGAATACGGGGTAACTCGGGACAAGCATGGGTGGCATGACCGATGATATCACATAAGGCACAAGGCTTCGAGGGTGGGGGAGGGGCCGAGGTGGTTGTGGTGGTTTGGTCTTTGGTTGCCCCCTTGCGGGCTTTTCCTTTCTTCCCGGGAGCCGACTCAACAGGAGAAGGGTCCTGTGGAGGTGCTGGGGGCACAGTGGCTATGGAGGAAGCGAGGGGGACCGGTTGAACCGGTGTCAAAGCCATGTAAGGTTTGGGGTGACCAGGGGGGGTGGCGGCTGGGGGGTCAAGGTACCAAGCCGGAATACCCAAGGTCAAGTTAGGGAGAGAAAGGGTGGCCATGACGGGGACGGAATATACTCCGGGAGGGGGAGCCAAGAAGGGGATCTGTCCAGCAGGGTAATGACCAGGAGGAACGGCTCCAAGATGGTTAAGGCCAGGGGGGACCGAGCCTGGAGGATAAAGAGGTTCGGGGGCACCAGCTGTAGGGGGAGGGCCAGAAAGAGGAGGTCCGGCTGGCTGAGATGGATGGCTAGGGGCAGGTTGCGGAGGGCGGGGAGGAGGGTGCGGGCTAGCCGAGGCAGGCCGTTTATGGGCAGCCTGAGACGATTGCATCATGCAAACATTCGACAAGCTGGGGTCAGTAACAGGAGGGGGAGGAAGGTGAGGAAAAGTACCAAGCAGGGTGGAATCTTTATAGACGCCGGGGGAGACACTGGTCAAAGAATCAACGGTTTGCTTGTTGGCTACAGAAGAGATGGTCGTCTCGGAGGCGGATGGAGACGGCGGCTCATGATACGATAGCTGGTCAATGGTGACTATCCTTCCATTATGTGGAAAAGACATCTTGCGGAAGACCGCGGATGGGACAGCAGACATGGCATAGGTGTAGCTTCGCCCCAATAGAATGTTGTAGTCTAGAGGGGCGTCAATGACTTCGACATCAACGCAAACGGTCTTACCGGCGAGGGTGATGGGACAGTTACGAAACAGGCCAATAGGTTGGGAGGCATGACCATCCCACGCTCGAAGGGTGATCGTGGAAGGGGCCAACTCAGGGGATCCGAGTTGCTTCCAAACCGAAGCGGACATCACACAGGTGGATGCCCCCTCATCAATTATACACCGGGATACAGTGGCGTTCCGGATTTTGACTGGGATTTGGAAAGCAACGGAAGGAGGAAGAGGAGGGTGGTTCGATTGAGTGGCGTCGAAAACAATCATTTGGTCATCAGCAGGATCAATAGCGCCCACGGCAGATAGTAGAGCCTTCCTTTGAGAAGGGCACGACTGGAGGAGTTCCAGTGTGGAAATGGCAGCAGGGGATTGTGCCAAATCATCTACTATACTGTACGATTGAGCGGCTCGACCGGAAGCAACATTTCGGCGTAATGGACCCTTTGGAATTTTTGGGTGAACCTCAACTTTGGGTTGAGGGATGTGTAAGGGGCCACTGGATGTCGAAAGAGGCTCTGTAGAACCTGAAGATGGAGACTCGGGAGCAGACTGAGCAGGAGGCTTGGGGTACTGGCGAGACCGAGTTTGAAGGTGAAGGTCGACGGAAGGGGACGGATCGGAGTGCATCATAAGGATCTGATAGTCAGAGGAACCAGAAATGGACGAGGGTGTGGCTACATGGCTGTCAGGGGGTTGGGTAGCCACGAATCCGTGTTGAGGGAAAGGATCAGTGAACACAGCTGGCTGGGTAGTGGCCACATTAGGAGGAGCGTGAGGGGAGGCGTGTTGTCCGCGCAATGTGGCTTGAGACTCCCACATCTGTCGCATCTGGGGTAAGAGAGGACAATCGTGAGTGTAGTGACCGTAAACACCGCAACACGAACAGGGCTTGTTTGTGCGAAGCGACCTGTCCGGCCTGGGCGGAATGCCCTGAGGCTGGTTGCTAGTGTTAGGGTCCACACCAGAATTGGGTCCTCGGTTACCGGGGGCAGATGGGTTCTGGTTGCCTCGCCGCCTTCTTTGAGAAGAAGGGTTATTAAGCGCACCCTGCTGTGCAAATACTTGCCCTGGAGGGGGTTGTAAGTACTGTTGCGGGTTGTGAGGAGGCAAGGGAGGCGGGAGCGCATATGCGAAGGGCGGCGCACCGAACGTGGATAAAAGTAAGGGTTGGGTTGGGCGACATTGAGGTAGCGAGGAGGTTGGGCAAAAGGAGGCATGCCATATCACGGATACATGTTCCGGGAGGGGGGAGAAGAGGGCTGGTGCGGCCTCACGGGGAGACCATGGCTCATAGGAGGGTGAGCAGATGGGTGGGAAAGAGATCCAACAATACCGTCGGCGGAAGGAGATGCCCCCGGGGCGTTAGCGCCACCGGGCCTGGGGATGTCAGGGAGAGCGGTATAAACATAACCAGATTGAGCGTAGATCAGGTCATATTTTAAAGCTATTTGGAGGGCGGCTTCTTCAGATTGAGGAAAGTGAGAGGCGACATCTTTGCCGATGGGAGACGGGAGGGTGCGAAGGAACAAGTCCATGTAAACCCGATCTTCAAAGGGAGGGGCTCGACATAAGCTCCGTCTTCGTCGCCATTCCTGAACATGGGCAGAAAGGCGTGTGGAAGAGGATTGCTTAAATGAAGTCCGGAGCTCCGTACCAGTGTCGTATCGGAGAGGGAGCTGGAAGTACGACAAGAAGGCTTGGGCAAGAGTCTCGAACGTGGTATGGGAGGAAGTGGCCTGTTCGACATACCATTTAGAAGCTTCGCCAGTAAGCGTGCGTTGGAACAAACGAAGACGGATGGAGTCATCGGTAATGGAGTTGGAGGAACACCACATGTGGAAAGACCGGACGTGATTGGTTGGGTCTTCGCCATTAAGGCCCTCAAACTTAGGGATATCAGAGGGTAGCTTGGTGGGCATAGCGGGCCGGGTAGTATTATGGTGAATGGGGTCATTAATCAACTGATGGAAATCGGGGAGGCTGAGGCCTGCAATGTACGGCAGCACAGGGGTGGCCGGAGTAGTGGTTGTGACGGTTCCGCTAGAAGTAGGGCCGGCATTGGGGCCGGGAGAACCACTAGCGTTAGGCCCTGGTCCAGACATGGTGAAGGTAAAAGGGGGAGAACCGGAAGGAGAAGGGGGACCCGATGAATCAGGAGAGGAGTCGGAGTGCGGACTCGAAGGTGGACTGGCTCGACGATGACGGTGCGGAGCAGGTCGATCAACCGGAAACTGAGGATGAAGGCCAAGAAGTCTCCGGGAAAGGCGCCTTGGGGGCGCAATGATGACAGGAAGAAGGAAACCGACAAGGGCAGAAAGGGACAGAATCAAGAAGGTCAAGGGCAGATAAGGTGCGGTGACAATTGATTTTAGAGTCTTTGCCAGGCGGTGTAAACCAGGCGCTTCTTCACTTAGGGTCAGTGTGTGGTGTGCGTTAATTTTAATTTTTAAACCCTTTCCGTTGTTTGAGAGCAAGAAAAAAGTGTGCGACGTAGCTGAAAATAAACCTACAGAGAACAGAATAAAATGCTGAAATAACAGAAAAATAACAGCTACGTATGTATCTATCTAACCCAAGAAGGTGGGTCTCTCACAACTATGCTGAAAAGAAAGGGAAAAACTATGGAAACACACACAAAGGAAGCTCAACAGATCTAGGGTCAAAGGGGACAGAGATCTGGAGGATAAAGCTGCAGACAAGGGGTGCAGATCACAGCCAAGAGACAGAGGCAAGGTGGCTGGAAAAAGGGAAATCAGCAAAAAACCGGGGGGGGCAAGGCAGAGGCCTTTAGAAGAGGTCCAAACAAAACGACAAGAGGTGATTTGAAAGGAAAAGAGGCTGATTTCAATGGATCTGGAAGTGAGGTAACAGATCTGGAAAAAGAGGGGGCTGAAGCTCTGAAACCGACGGCTAAAACAGCTGAAACTCTTCCACAAAAAGTGGAGGGTACTAAATCCCTAAGGGGCTGGGTTCCCACTTAGAGGAGTAAAAACAGATCAGATCTTGGTCAAGGCGGGCTGAGACAGAGGCTGGAAAACCCTGGCAGAAGCTGTAGCAAAACCCAGAAAAAATTGCAGAAAAAATGCGGGAAAAAAGGCAGGTCGCAGGTTCTGACCTGATCTGAGTTGAGGTCGCAGGAAACAGGCCAAAAAGTGCGTCCAGGTCGCAGGTTTTGGGCCAAAAGGTGCGACCCCCCCGTTCCGGCTGTTTCGGCGACAGATTTTTTGAAAAGTCGCCGTCTCAGTTGCGGCTGGTGTCGCTTACCTGCGCAATAGGGCCAGAAACACACGGAAGTTAGAAATTTTAGGTTTTTAGGGTTTTATGTGAAAAAAATGACATGAAAAGAGAAAAACTAAGCAGCTAAAAAAGAAGCCCTAGGGCCTGAAGTAGCTGGATATGCAGGAATATGAAAAACGACAGCGGTCGTAATTTAAAACCCGTGTGGAGTCGCCATTTGTTAGTATGAATTCTTCGTCGAAGTGTACGAAAAGAACCACTTTAGCTACGCATAACTAATAGCCCTAACAACAATAATGGCTGCAAAACATCTTCAGATCTGCAATTAGTAGTTAAAGTGCTGCAACAAACAGATCTATAAATAGAAAGACATTAAGCAGTAAAGTAAAGAGTTTGCTCCATGCATCCAACAGACAAGACACGAACACGATTTTTGAATGAATTTTTATATTACAGGGCACCTGGGAGGAAACAAGAAGGTGTATCCAGATCTCCTCAATGGGATGGGTTCTTTGTAGTCCTCAGCACTTCAGATCTAAGCTTTCTCTCTCTTGTAGATGTAAAAAACCCAATGTAGAAGGTAGAGCTCAATGGGAGCAAAATGGCAGAAAATGAGACCAAGTGTAGAGATCCAGAGTGATCTAATATGCAACAAAAGGTGAAGAATGATGGGGAAAACCCTCCTATTTATAACAAAATATTGGGTCTTTCTAGATCTTGGTGCATGATTAAAATAATGTTAATCACATCTAGATCCACCTCTATGGAATATTTTATTATTATTTGTTGGAGGGAAAGGGTGTTTGGCTTGGGTCAAATCCCTTGATTAGTGAAAAATAAATAAATAAATGATTTATTTATCTTTTTAAGGAAGTGGTTGGGATATAATCAAATAAATAATGATTTATTTGATTAATGGTGGTTGATTTGGTCATATTTAAAAAGGAATATTATTTAAATAATTATTCCTAGAAAATAATAAGATAACTATGGGTTTATCTCATTAATTTCTTTGTTTTTGGGTTAAACATGACTGGGAATAATAATTAAATTATGGTTTAATTAATTATTCCTTTTGAGGTTTC